>CAKAIZ010000354.1:0-107659 GCA_916610145.1 Eristalis arbustorum | reverse complement strand
TGGAAGATGAGCTATGGAAGATGAGCTATGAGCTATGGTGCCCTACTAATCACCGCCAACTTTTTCCATCCCAGAGTCTTAGAGTCAGTGGCTACATGCACGATAACTTCTCCACGCGTGTGGGTTGGAAGATGAGCTATGGAAGATGAGCTATGAGCTATGGTGCCCTACTAATCACCGCCAACTTTTTCCATCCCAGGATCTCAGAGTCAGTGGCTACATGCACGATAACATCTCCACGCGTGTGGGTTGGAAGATGAGCTATGGAAGATGACCTATGAGCTATGGTGCCCTACTAATCACCGCCAACTTTTTCCATCCCAGAGTCTTAGAGTCAGTGGGTACATGCACGATAACATCTCCACGCGTGTGGGTTGGAAGATGAGCTATGGAAGATGAGCTATGAGCTATGGTGCCCTACTAATCACCGCCAACTTTTTCCATCCCAGAGTCTTAGAGTCAAATGGGTACATGCACGATAATATCTCCACGCGTGTGGGTTGGAAGATGAGCTATGGAAACCTTCAAAATTGCCCTACTGACCACGGCCAACTTTTTCCATCCGAGAGTCTTAGAGTCAATAGGTACATGCACGATAACATCTCCACGCGTGTGGGTTGGAAGATGAGCTATGGAAGATGAGCTATGAGCTATGGTGCCCTACTAATCACCGCCAACTTTTTCCATCCCAGAGTCTCAGAGTCAATGGGTACATGCACGATAACATCTCCACGCGTGTGGGTTGGAAGATGAGCTATGGAAACCTTCAAAATTGCCCTACTAATCACCGCCAACTTTTCCATCCCAGAGTCTCAGAGTCAGTGGCTACATGCACGATAACATCTCCACGCGTGTGGGTTGGAAGATGAGCTATGGAAGATGAGCTATGAGCTATGGTGCCCTACTAATCACCGCCAACTTTTTCCATCCCAGAGTCTTAGAGTCAGTGGGTACATGCACGATAACATCTCCACGCGTGTGGGTTAGAAGATGAGCTATGGAAGATGAGCTATGAGCTATGGTGCCCTACTAATCACCGCCAACTTTTTCCATCCCAGAGTCTTAGAGTCAATGGGTACATGCACGATAATATCTCCACGCGTGTGGGTTGGGAAGATGAGCTATGGAAACCTTCAAAATTGCCTACTGACCACGGCCAACTTTTTCCATCCGAGAGTCTTAGAGTCAATAGGTACATGCACGATAACATCTCCACGCGTGTGGGTTGGAAGATGAGCTATGGAAGATCAGCTATGAGCTATGGTGCCCTACTAATCACCGCCAACTTTTTCGCATCCCAGAGTCTTAGAGTCAATGGGTACATGCACGATAACATCTCCACGCGTGTGGGTTGGAAGATGAGCTATGGAAGCCTTCAAAATTGCCCTACTAATCACCGCCAACTTTTTCCATCCCAGAGTCTCAGAGTCAGTGGCTACATGCATCGATAACATCTCCACGCGTGTGGGTTGGAAGATGAGCTATGGAAGATGAGCTATGAGCTATGGTGCCCTACTAATCACCGCCAATTTTTTTCCATCCCAGAGTCTTAGAGTCAGTGGGTACATGCACGATAACATCTCCACGCGTGTGGGTTGGAAGATGAGCTATGGAAACCTTCAAAATTGCCCTACTAATCACCGCCAACTTTTTCCATCCCAGAGTCTCAGAGTCAGTGGCTACATGCACGATACATCTCCACGCGTGTGGGTTGGAAGATGAGCTATGGAAGATGAGCTATGAGCTATGGTGCCCTACTAATCACCGCCAACTTTTTCCATCCCAGAGTCTTAGAGTCAGTGGGTACATGCACGATAACATCTCCACGCGTGTGGGTTGGAAGATGAGCTATGAGCTATGGTGCCCTACTAATCACCGCCAACTTTTTCCATCCCAGAGTCTTAGAGTCAATGGGTACATGCACGATAACATCTCCACGCGTGTGGGTTGGAAGATGAGCTATGGAAACCTTCAAAATTGCCCTACTAATCACCGCCAACTTTTTCCATCCCAGAGTCTCAGAGTCAGTGGCTACATGCACGATAACATCACCGCCCGTGTGGATTGGAAGATGAGCTATGGAAGCGTTCAAAATTGCCCTACTGACCACCGCCAACTTTTTCCATCCCAGAGTCTCAGAGTCAATGGGTACATGCACGATAACATCTCCACGCGTGTGGGTTGGAAGATGAGCTATGGAAGATGAGCTATGAGCTATGGTGCCCTACTAATCACCGCCAACTTTTTCCATCCCAGAGTCTCAGAGTCAATGGGTACATGCACGATAACATTTCCACGCGTGTGGGTTGGAAGATGAGCTATGGAAGATGAGCTATGAGCTATGGTGCCCTACTAATCACCGCCAACTTTTTCCATCCCAGAGTCTTAGAGTCAGTGGGTACATGCACGATAATATCTCCACGCGTGTGGGTTGGAAGATGAGCTATGGAAACCTTCAAAATTGCCCTACTGACCACGGCCAACTTTTTCCATCCGAGAGTCTTAGAGTCAATAGGTACATGCACGATAACATCTCCACGCGTGTGGGTTGGAAGATGAGCTATGGAAGATGAGCTATGAGCTATGGTACCCTACTAATCACTGCCAACTTTTTCCATCCCAGAGTCTTAGAGTCAATGGGTACATGCACGATAACATCTCCACGCGTGTGGGTTGGAAGATGAGCTATGAGCTATGGTACCCTACTAATCACCGCCAACTTTTTCCATCCCAGAGTCTTAGAGTCAATAGGTACATGCACGATAACATCTCCACGCGTGTGGGTTGGAAGATGAGCTATGGAAGATGAGCTATGAGCTATGGTGCCCTACTAATCACCGCCAACTTTTTCCATCCCAGAGTCTTAGAGTCAGTGGCTACATGCACGATAACATCTCCACGCGTGTGGGTTGGAAGATGAGCTATGGAAGATGAGCTATGAGCTATGGTGCCCTACTAATCACCGCCAACTTTTTCCATCCCAGAGTCTTAGAGTCAATGGGTACATGCACGATAACATCTCCACGCGTGTGGGTTGGAAGATGAGCTATGGGAACCTTCAAAATTGCCCTACTAATCACCGCCAACTTTTTCCATCCCAGAGTCTCAGAGTCAGTTGGCTACATGCACGATAACATCTCCACGCGTGTGGGTTGGAAGATGAGCTATGGAAGATGATCTATGAGCTATGGTGCCCTACTAATCACCGCCAACTTTTTCCATCCCAGAGTCTTAGAGTCAGTGGGTACATGCACGATAACATCTCCACGCGTGTGGGTTGGAAGATGAGCTATGGAAGATGAGCTATGAGCTATGGTGCCCTACTAATCACCGCCAACTTTTTCCATCCCAGAGTCTTAGAGTCAATGGGTACATGCACGATAACATCTCCACGCGTGTGGGTTGGAAGATGAGCTATGGAAGATGAGCTATGAGCTATGGTGCCCTACTACTCAACGCCAACTTTTTCCATCCCAGAGTCTCAGAGTCAATGGGTACATGCACGATAACATCTCCACGCGTGTGGGTTGGAAGATGAGCTATGGAAGATGAGGTATGAGCTATGGTGCCCTACTAATCACCGCCAACTTTTTCCATCCCAGAGTCTTAGAGTCAGTGGGTACATGCACGATAACATCTCCACGCGTGTGGGTTGGAAGATGAGCTATGGAAACCTTCAAAATTGCCCTACTAATCACCGCCAACTTTTTCCATCCCAGAGTCTCAGAGTCAATGGGTACATGCACGATAACATCTCCACGCGTGTGGGTTGGAAAATGAGCTATGGAAGATGAGCTATGAGCTATGGTGCCCTACTAATCACCGCCAACTTTTTCCATCCCAGAGTCTTAGAGTCAGTGGGTACATGCACGATAACATCTCCACGCGTGTGGGTTGGAAGATGAGCTATGGAAGATGAGCTATGGAAGATGAGCTATGAGCTATGGTGCCCTACTAATCACCGCCAACTTTTTCCATCCCAGAGTCTTAGAGTCAATGGGTACATGCACGATAACATCTCCACGCGTGTGGGTTGGAAGATGAGCTATGGAAGATGAGCTATGAGCTATGGTGCCCTACTACTCAACGCCAACTTTTTCCATCCCAGAGTCTCAGAGTCAATGGGTACATGCACGATAACATCTCCACGCGTGTGGGTTGGAAGATGAGCTATGGAAGATGAGCTATGAGCTATGGTGCCCTACTAATCACCGCCAACTTTTTCCATCCCAGAGTCTTAGAGTCAGTGGGTACATGCACGATAATATCTCCACGCGTGTGGGTTGGAAGATGAGCTATGGAAACCTTCAAAATTGCCCTACTGACCACGGCCAACTTTTTCCATCCGAGAGTCTTAGAGTCAATAGGTACATGCACGATAACATCTCCACGCGTGTGGGTTGGAAGATGAGCTATGGAAGATGAGCTATGAGCTATGGTGCCCTACTAATCACCGCCAACTTTTTCCATCCCAGAGTCTTAGAGTCAATGGGTACATGCACGATAACATCTCCACGCGTGTGGGTTGGAAGATGAGCTATGAGCTATGGTACCCTACTAATCACCGCCAACTTTTTCCATCCCAGAGTCTTAGAGTCAATAGGTACATGCACGATAACATCTCTACGCGTGTGGGTTGGAAGATGAGCTATGGAAGATGAGCTATGAGCTATGGTGCCCTACTAATCACCGCCAACTTTTTCCATCCCAGAGTCTTAGAGTCAGTGGCTACATGCACGATAACATCTCCACGCGTGTGGGTTGGAAGATGAGCTATGGAAGATGAGCTATGAGCTATGGTGCCCTACTAATCACCGCCAACTTTTTCCATCCCAGAGTCTTAGAGTCAATGGGTACATGCACGATAACATCTCCACGCGTGTGGGTTGGAAGATGAGCTATGGGAACCTTCAAAATTGCCCTACTAATCACCGCCAACTTTTTCCATCCCAGAGTCTCAGAGTCAGTTGGCTACATGCACGATAACATCTCCACGCGTGTGGGTTGGAAGATGAGCTATGGAAGATGAGCTATGAGCTATGGTGCCCTACTAATCACCGCCAACTTTTTCCATCCCAGAGTCTTAGAGTCAGTGGGTACATGCACGATAACATCTCCACGCGTGTGGGTTGGAAGATGAGCTATGGAAGATGAGCTATGAGCTATGGTGCCCTACTAATCACCGCCAACTTTTTCCATCCCAGAGTCTTAGAGTCAATGGGTACATGCACGATAACATCTCCACGCGTGTGGGTTGGAAGATGAGCTATGGAAGATGAGCTATGAGCTATGGTGCCCTACTACTCAACGCCAACTTTTTCCATCCCAGAGTCTCAGAGTCAATGGGTACATGCACGATAACATCTCCACGCGTGTGGGTTGGAAGATGAGCTATGGAAGATGAGGTATGAGCTATGGTGCCCTACTAATCACCGCCAACTTTTTCCATCCCAGAGTCTTAGAGTCAGTGGGTACATGCACGATAACATCTCCACGCGTGTGGGTTGGAAGATGAGCTATGGAAACCTTCAAAATTGCCCTACTAATCACCGCGAACTTTTTCCATCCCAGAGTCTCAGAGTCAATGGGTACATGCACGATAACATCTCCACGCGTGTGGGTTGGAAAATGAGCTATGGAAGATGAGCTTTGAGCTATGGTGCCCTACTAATCACCGCCAACTTTTTCCATCCCAGAGTCTCAGAGTCAGTGGCTACATGCACGATAACATCTCCACGCGTGTGGGTTGGAAAATGAGCTATGGAAGATGAGCTTTGAGCTATGGTGCCCTACTAATCACCGCCAACTTTTGCCATCCCAGAGTCTCAGAGTCAATGGGTACATGCACGATAACATCACCACCCGTGTGGGTTGGAAGATGAGCTATGGAAGATGAGCTATGGAAGATGAGCTATGAGCTATGGTGCCCTACTAATCACCGCCAACTTTTTCCATCCCAGAGTCTTAGAGTCAGTGGGTACATGCACGATAACATCTCCACGCGTGTGGGTTGGAAGATGAGCTATGGAAACCTTCAAAATTGCCCTACTAATCACCGCCAACTTTTTCCATCCCAGAGTCTCAGAGTCAATGGGTACATGCACGATAACATCACCGCCCGTGTGGATTGGAAGATGAGCTATGGAAGCGTTCAAAATTGCCCTACTGACCACCGCCAACTTTTTCCATCCCAGAGTCTCAGAGTCAATGGGTACATGCACGATAACATCTCCACGCGTGTGGGTTGGAAGATGAGCTATGGAAGATGAGCTATGAGCTATGGTGCCCTACTAATCACCGCCAACTTTTTCCACCCCAGAGTCTCAGAGTCAATGGGTACATGCACGATAACATCACCACCCGTGTGGGTTGGAAGATGAGCTATGGAAACCTTAAAAATTGCCCTGCTGACCACCGCCAACTTTTTCCATCCCAGAGTCTTAGAGTCAATGGGTACATGCACGATAATATCTCCACGCGTGTGGGTTGGAAGATGAGCTATGGAAACCTTCAAAATTGCCCTACTAATCACCGCCAACTTTTTCCATCCCAGAGTCTCAGAGTCAATGGGTACATGCACGATAACATCACCGCCCGTGTGGATTGGAAGATGAGCTATGGAAGATGAGCTATGAGCTATGGTACCCTACTAATCACCGCCAACTTTTTCCATCCCAGAGTCTTAGAGTCAATGGGTACATGCACGATAACATCTCCACGCGTGTGGGTTGGAAGATGAGCTATGAGCTATGGTGCCCTACTAATCACCGCCAACTTTTTCCATCCCAGAGTCTCAGAGTCAATGGGTACATGCACGATAACATCTCCACGCGTGTGGGTTGGAAGATGAGCTATGAGCTATGGTGCCCTACTAATCACCGCCAACTTTTTCCATCCCAGAGTCTTAGAGTCAATGGGTACATGCACGATAACATCTCCACGCGTGTGGGTTGGAAGATGAGCTATGGAAACCTTCAAAATTGCCCTACTGACCACGGCCAACTTTTTCCATCCCAGAGTCTCAGAGTCAATGGGTACATGCACGATAACATCACCACCCGTGTGGGTTGGAAGATGAGCTATGGAAATCTTAAAGATTGCCCTGCTGACCACCGCCAACTTTTTCCATCCCAGAGTCTTAGAGTCAATGGGTACATGCACGATAATATCTCCACGCGTGTGGGTTGGAAGATGAGCTATGGAAACCTTCAAAATTGCCCTACTGACCACGGCCAACTTTTTCCATCCCAGAGTCTCAGAGTCAATGGGTACATGCACGATAACATCACCACCCGTGTGGGTTGGAAGATGAGCTATGGAAATCTTAAAGATTGCCCTACTAATCACCGCCAACTTTTTCCATCCCAGAGTCTTAGAGTCAATGGGTACATGCACGATAACATCTCCACGCGTGTGGGTTGGAAGATGAGCTATGGAAACCTTCAAAATTGCCCTACTGACCACGGCCAACTTTTTCCATCCGAGAGTCTTAGAGTCAATAGGTACATGCACGATAACATCTCCACGCGTGTGGGTTGGAAGATGAGCTATGGAAGATCAGCTATGAGCTAAGGTGCCCTACTAATCACCGCCAACTTTTTCCATCCCAGAGTCTTAGAGTCAATAGGTACATGCACGATAACATCTCCACGCGTGTGGGTTGGAAGATGAGCTATGGAAACCTTCAAAATTGCCCTACTGACCACGTCCAACTTTTTCCATCCCAGAGTGTTAGAGTCAATAGGTACATGCACGATAACATCTCCACGCGTGTGGATTGGAAGATGAGCTATGGAAGATGAGCTATGAGCTATGGTACCCTACTAATCACCGCCAACTTTTTCCATCCCAGAGTCTCAGAGTCAATGGGTACATGCACGATAACATCTCCACGCGTGTGGGTTGGAAGATGAGCTATGGAAGATGAGCTATGGAAGATGAGCTATGGAAGATGAGCTATGAGCTATGGTGCCCTACTAATCACCGCCAACTTTTTCCATCCCAGAGTCTTAGAGTCAATGGGTACATGCACGATAACATCTCCACGCGTGTGGGTTGGAAGATGAGCTATGGAAACCTTAAAGATTGCCCTGCTGACCACCGCCAACTTTTTCCATCCCAGAGTCTTAGAGTCAATGGGTACATGCACGATAACATCACCACCCGTGTGGGTTGGAAGATGAGCTATGGAAACCTTAAAGATTGCCCTGCTGACCACCGCCAACTTTTTCCATCCCAGAGTCTTAGAGTCAATAGGTACATGCACGATAACATCTCCACGCGTGTGGGTTGGAAGATGAGCTCACCGCCAACTTTTTCCATCCCAGAGTCTTAGAGTCAATGGGTACATGCACGATAACATCTCCACGCGTGTGGGTTGGAAGATGAGCTATGGAAACCTTCAAAATTGCCCTACTAATCACCGCCAACTTTTTCCATCCCAGAGTCTTAGAGTCAATGGGTACATGCACGATAATACCTCCACGCGTGTGGGTTGGAAGATGAGCTATGGAAACCTTCAAAATTGCCCTACTAATCACCGCCAACTTTTTCCATCCCAGAATCTTAGAGTCAGTGGGTACATGCACGATAACATCTCCACGCGTGTGGGTTGGAAGATGAGCTATGGAAACCTTCAAAATTGCCCTACTAATCACCGCCAACTTTTTCCATCCCAGAGTCTCAGAGTCAATGGGTACATGCACGATAACATCACCGCCCGTGTGGATTGGAAGATGAGCTATGGAAACCTTAAAGATTGCCCTGCTGACCACCGCCAACTTTTTCCATCCCAGAGTCTTAGAGTCAATGGGTACATGCACGATAATATCTCCACGCGTGGGGGTTGGAATATGAGCTATGGAAACCTTCAAAATTGCCCTACTAATCACCGCCAACTTTTTCCATCCCAGAGTCTCAGAGTCAATGGGTATATGCACGATAACATCTCCACGCGTGTGGGTTGGAAGATGAGCTATGAGCTATGGTGCCCTACTAATCACCGCCAACTTTTTCCATCCCAGAGTCTTACAGTCAATAGGTACATGCACGATAACATCTCCACGCGTGTGGGTTGGAAGATGAGCTATGGAAACCTTCAAAATTGCCCTACTGACCACGGCCAACTTTTTCCATCCGAGAGTCTTAGAGTCAATAGGTACATGCACGATAACATCTCCACGCGTGTGGGTTGGAAGATGAGCTATGGAAGATCAGCTATGAGCTATGGTGCCCTACTAATCACCGCCAACTTTTTCCATCCCAGAGTCTTAGAGTCAATAGGTACATGCACGATCACATCTCCACGCGTGTGGATTGGAAGATGAGCTATGGAAGATGAGCTATGAGCTATGGTACCCTACTAATCACCGCCAACTTTTTCCATCCCAGAGTCTCAGAGTCAATGGGTACATGCACGATAACATCTCCACGCGTGTGGGTTGGAAGATGAGCTATGGAAGATGAGCTATGAGCTATGGTGCCCTACTAATCACCGCCAACTTTTTCCATCCCAGAGTCTTAGAGTCAATGGGTACATGCACGATAACATCTCCACGCGTGTGGGTTGGAAGATGAGCTATGGAAACCTTCAAAATTGCCCTACTGACCACGGCCAACTTTTTCCATCCCAGAGTCTTAGAGTCAATAGGTACATGCACGATAACATCTCCACGCGTGTGGATTGGAAGATGAGCTATGGAAGATGAGCTATGAGCTATGGTACCCTACTAATCACCGCCAACTTTTTCCATCCCAGAGTCTCAGAGTCAATGGGTACATGCACGATAACATCTCCACGCGTGTGGGTTGGAAGATGAGCTATGGAAGATGAGCTATGGAAGATGAGCTATGAGCTATGGTGCCCTACTAATCACCGCCAACTTTTTCCATCCCAGAGTCTTAGAGTCAAGGGTACATGCACGATAACATCTCCACGCGTGTGGGTTGGAAGATGAGCTATGGAAACCTTAAAGATTGCCCTGCTGACCACCGCCAACTTTTTCCATCCCAGAGTCTTAGAGTCAATGGGTACATGCACGATAACATCACCACCCGTGTGGGTTGGAAGATGAGCTATGGAAACCTTAAAGATTGCCCTGCTGACCACCGCCAACTTTTTCCATCCCAGAGTCTTAGAGTCAATAGGTACATGCACGATAACATCTCCACGCGTGTGGGTTGGAAGATGAGCTATGGAAGATGAGCTATGAGCTATGGTGCCCTACTAATCACCGCCAACTTTTTCCATCCCAGAGTCTTAGAGTCAATGGGTACATGCACGATAACATCTCCACGCGTGTGGGTTGGAAGATGAGCTATGGAAACCTTAAAGATTGCCCTGCTGACCACCGCCAACTTTTTCCATCCCAGAGTCTTAGAGTCAATGGGTACATGCACGATAACATCACCACCCGTGTGGGTTGGAAGATGAGCTATGGAAACCTTAAAGATTGCCCTGCTGACCACCGCCAACTTTTTCCATCCCAGAGTCTTAGAGGCAATAGGTACATGCACGATAACATCTCCACGCGTGTGGGTTGGAAGATGAGCTATGGAAGATGAGCTATGAGCTATGGTGCCCTACTAATCACCCCCAACTTTTTCCATCCCAGAGTCTTAGAGTCAATGGGTACATGCACGATAACATCTCCACGCGTGTGGGTTGAAAGATGAGCTATGGAAGATGAGCTATGAGCTATGGTGCCCTACTAATCACCGCCAACTTTTTCCATCCCAGAGTCTTAGAGTCAGTGGGTACATGCACGATAACATCTGCACGCGTGTGGGTTGGAAGATGAGCTATGGAAACCTTCAAAATTGCCCTACTAATCACCGCCAACTTTTTCCATCCCAGAGTCTCAGAGTCAATGGGTACATGCACGATAACATCTCCACGCGTGTGGGTTGGAAGATGAGCTATGGAAGATGAGCTATGAGCTATGGTACCCTACTAATCACCGCCAACTTTTTCCATCCCAGAGTCTTAGAGTCAGTGGCTACATGCACGATAACATCTCCACGCGTGTGGGTTGGAAGATGAGCTATGGAAGATGAGCTATGAGCTATGGTGCCCTACTAATCACCGCCAACTTTTTCCATCCCAGAGTCTTAGAGTCAATGGGTACATGCACGATAACATCTCCACGCGTGTGGGTTGGAAGATGAGCTATGGAAACCTTCAAAATTGCCCTACTGACCACGGCCAACTTTTTCCATCCGAGAGTCTTAGAGTCAATAGGTACATGCACGATAACATCTCCACGCGTGTGGGTTGGAAGATGAGCTATGGAAGATCAGCTATGAGCTATGGTGCCCTACTAATCACCGCCAACTTTTTCCATCCCAGAGTCTTAGAGTCAATGGGTACATGCACGATAATATCTCCACGCGTGTGGGTTGGAAGATGAGCTATGGAAACCTTCAAAATTGCCCTACTGACCACGGCCAACTTTTTCCATCCGAGAGTCTTAGAGTCAATAGGTACATGCACGATAACATCACCGCCCGTGTGGATTGGAAGATGAGCTATGGAAGATGAGCTATGAGCTATGGTGCCCTACTAATCACCGCCAACTTTTTCCATCCCAGAGTCTTAGAGTCAGTGGGTACATGCACGATAACATCTCCACGCGTGTGGGTAGGAAGATGAGCTATGGAAACCTTCAAAATTTCCCTGCTGACCACCGCCAACTTTTTCCATCCCAGAGTCTCAGAGTCAATAGGTACATGCACGATAACATCTCCACGCGTGTGGGTTGGAAGATGAGCTATGGAAGATAAGCTATGAGCTATGGTGCCCTACTAATCACCGCCAACTTTTTCCATCCCAGAGTCTCAAAGTCAATGGGTACATGCACGATAACATCTCCACGCGTGTTGGTTGGAAGATGAGCTATGGAAGATGAGCTATGAGCTATGGTGCCCTACTAATCACCGCCAACTTTTTCCATCCCAGAGTCTCAGAGTCAATGGGTACATGCACGATAACATCACCACCCGTGTGGGTTGGAAGATGAGCTATGAGCTATGGTGCCCTACTAATCACCGCCAACTTTTTCCATCCCAGAGTCTTAGAGTCAGTGGCTACATGCACGAAAACATCTCCACGCGTGTGGGTTGGAAGATGAGCTATGGAAGATGAGCTATGAGCTATGGTGCCCTACTAATCACCGCCAACTTTTTCCATCCCAGAGTCTTAGAGTCAGTGGCTACATGCACGATAACATCTCCACGCGTGTGGGTTGGAAGATGAGCTATGGAAGATGAGCTATGAGCTATGGTGCCCTACTAATCACCGCCAACTTTTTCCATCCCAGAGTCTTAGAGTCAGTGGCTACATGCACGATAACATCTCCACGCGTGTGGGTTGGAAGATGAGCTATGGAAGATGAGCTATGAGCTATGGTGCCCTACTAATCACCGCCAACTTTTTCCATCCCAGAGTCTTAGAGTCAATGGGTACATGCACGATAACATCTCCACGCGTGTGGGTTGGAAGATGAGCTATGGAAACCTTCAAAATTGCCCTACTAATCACCGCCAACTTTTTCCATCCCAGAGTCTTAGAGTCAATGGGTACATGCACGATAATATCTCCACGCGTGTGGGTTGGAAGATGAGCTATGGAAACCTTCAAAATTGCCCTACTGACCACGGCCAACTTTTTCCATCCCAGAGTCTCAGAGTCAATGGGTACATGCACGATAACATCTCCACGCGTGTGGGTTGGAAGATGAGCTATGGAAGATGAGCTATGAGCTATGGTGCCCTACTAATCACCGCCAACTTTTTCCATCCCAGAGTCTCAGAGTCAATGGGTACATGCACGATAACATCACCACCCGTGTGGGTTGGAAGATGAGTTATGGAAGATGAGCTTTGAGCTATGGTGCCCTACTAATCACCGCCAACTTTTTCCATCCCAGAGTCTTAGAGTCAGTGGGTACATGCACGATAACATCTCCACGCGTGTGGGTAGGAAGATGAGCTATGGAAACCTTCAAAATTTCCCTGCTGACCACCGCCAACTTTTTCCATCCCAGAGTCTCAGAGTCAATAGGTACATGCACGATAACATCTCCACGCGTGTGGGTTGGAAGATGAGCTATGGAAGATAAGCTATGAGCTATGGTGCCCTACTAATCACCGCCAACTTTTTCCATCCCAGAGTCTCAAAGTCAATGGGTACATGCACGATAACATCTCCACGCGTGTGGGTTGGAAGATGAGCTATGGAAGATGAGCTATGAGCTATGGTGCCCTACTAATCACCGCCAACTTTTTCCATCCCAGAGTCTCAGAGTCAATGGGTACATGCACGATAACATCACCACCCGTGTGGGTTGGAAGATGAGCTATGAGCTATGGTGCCCTACTAATCACCGCCAACTTTTTCCATCCCAGAGTCTTAGAGTCAGTGGCTACATGCACGATAACATCTCCACGCGTGTGGGTTGGAAGATGAGCTATGGAAGATGAGCTATGAGCTATGGTGCCCTACTAATCACCGCCAACTTTTTCCATCCCAGAGTCTCAGAGTCAATGGGTACATGCACGATAACATCACCACCCGTGTGGGTTGGAAGATGAGTTATGGAAGATGAGCTTTGAGCTATGGTGCCCTACTAATCACCGCCAACTTTTTCCATCCCAGAGTCTTAGAGTCAGTGGCTACATGCACGATAACATCTCCACGCGTGTGGGTTGGAAGATGAGCTATGGAAGATGAGCTATGAGCTATGGTGCCCTACTAATCACCGCCAACTTTTTCCATCCCGAGTCTTAGAGTCAGTGGGTACATGCACGATAATATCTCCACGCGTGTGGGTTGGAAGATGAGCTATGGAAACCTTCAAAATTGCCCTACTGACCACGGCCAACTTTTTCCATCCCAGAGTCTCAGAGTCAATGGGTACATGCACGATAACATCACCACCCGTGTGGGTTGGAAGATGAGCTATGGAAACCTTAAAGATTGCCCTGCTGACCACCGCCAACTTTTTCCATCCCAGAGTCTTAGAGTCAATGGGTACATGCACGATAATATCTCCACGCGTGTGGGTTGGAAGATGAGCTATGGAAACCTTCAAAATTGCCCTACTAATCACCGCCAACTTTTTCCATCCCAGAGTCTCAGAGTCAATGGGTATATGCACGATAACATCTCCACGCGTGTGGGTTGGAAGATGAGCTATGAGCTATGGTGCCCAACTAATCACCGCCAACTTTTTCCATCCCAGAGTCTTAGAGTCAATGGGTACATGCACGATAACATCTCCACGCGTGTGGGTTGGAAGATGAGCTATGGAAACCTTCAAAATTGCCCTACTGACCACGGCCAACTTTTTCCATCCGAGAGTCTTAGAGTCAATAGGTACATGCACGATAACATCTCCACGCGTGTGGGTTGGAAGATGAGCTATGGAAGATCAGCTATGAGCTATGGTGCCCTACTAATCACCGCCAACTTTTTCCATCCCAGAGTCTTAGAGTCAATAGGTACATGCACGATAACATCTCCACGCGTGTGGGTTGGAAGATGAGCTATGGAAACCTTCAAAATTGCCCTACTGACCACGGCCAACTTTTTCCATCCCAGAGTGTTAGAGTCAATAGGTACATGCACGATAACATCTCCACGCGTGTGGATTGGAAGATGAGCTATGGAAGATGAGCTATGAGCTATGGTACCCTACTAATCACCGCCAACTTTTTCCATCCCAGAGTCTCAGAGTCAATGGGTACATGCACGATAACATCTCCACGCGTGTGGGTTGGAAGATGAGCTATGGAAGATGAGCTATGGAAGATGAGCTATGGAAGATGAGCTATGAGCTATGGTGCCCTACTAATCACCGCCAACTTTTTCCATCCCAGAGTCTTAGAGTCAATGGGTACATGCACGATAACATCTCCACGCGTGTGGGTTGGTAGATGAGCTATGGAAACCTTAAAGATTGCCCTGCTGACCACCGCCAACTTTTTCCATCCCAGAGTCTTAGAGTCAATGGGTACATGCACGATAACATCACCACCCGTGTGGGTTGGAAGATGAGCTATGGAAACCTTAAAGATTGCCCTGCTGACCACCGCCAACTTTTTCCATCCCAGAGTCTTAGAGTCAATAGGTACATGCACGATAACATCTCCACGCGTGTGGGTTTGAAGATGAGCTATGGAAGATGAGCTATGAGCTATGGTGCCCTACTAATCACCGCCAACTTTTTCCATCCCAGAGTCTTAGAGTCAATGGGTACATGCACGATAACATCTCCACGCGTGTGGGTTGGAAGATGAGCTATGGAAACCTTCAAAATTGCCCTACTAATCACCGCCAACTTTTTCCATCCCAGAGTCTTAGAGTCAATGGGTACATGCACGATAATACCTCCACGCGTGTGGGTTGGAAGATGAGCTATGGAAACCTTCAAAATTGCCCTACTAATCACCGCCAACTTTTTCCATCCCAGAATCTTAGAGTCAGTGGGTACATGCACGATAACATCTCCACGCGTGTGGGTTGGAAGATGAGCTATGGAAACCTTCAAAATTGCCCTACTAATCACCGCCAACTTTTTCCATCCCAGAGTCTCAGAGTCAATGGGTACATGCACGATAACATCACCGCCCGTGTGGATTGGAAGATGAGCTATGGAAACCTTAAAGATCGCCCTGCTGACCACCGCCAACTTTTTCCATCCCAGAGTCTTAGAGTCAATGGGTACATGCACGATAATATCTCCACGCGTGTGGGTTGGAATATGAGCTATGGAAACCTTCAAAATTGCCCTACTAATCACCGCCAACTTTTTCCATCCCAGAGTCAATGGGTATATGCACGATAACATCTCCACGCGTGTGGGTTGGAAGATGAGCTATGAGCTATGGTGCCCTACTAATCACCGCCAACTTTTTCCATCCCAGAGTCTTACAGTCAATAGGTACAAGCACGATAACATCTCCACGCGTGCGGGTTGGAAGATGAGCTATGGAAACCTTCAAAATTGCCCTACTGACCACGGCCAACTTTTTCCATCCGAGAGTCTTAGAGTCAATAGGTACATGCACGATAACATCTCCACGCGTGTGGGTTGGAAGATGAGCTATGGAAGATCAGCTATGAGCTATGGTGCCCTACTAATCACCGCCAACTTTTTCCATCCCAGAGTCTTAGAGTCAATAGGTACATGCACGATCACATCTCCACGCGTGTGGATTGGAAGATGAGCTATGGAAGATGAGCTATGAGCTATGGTACCCTACTAATCACCGCCAACTTTTTCCATCCCAGAGTCTCAGAGTCAATGGGTACATGCACGATAACATCTCCACGCGTGTGGGTTGGAAGATGAGCTATGGAAGATGAGCTATGAGCTATGGTGCCCTACTAATCACCGCCAACTTTTTCCATCCCAGAGTCTTAGAGTCAATGGGTACATGCACGATAACATCTCCACGCGTGTGGGTTGGAAGATGAGCTATGGAAACCTTCAAAATTGCCCTACTGACCACGGCCAACTTTTTCCATCCCAGAGTCTTAGAGTCAATAGGTACATGCACGATAACATCTCCACGCGTGTGGATTGGAAGATGAGCTATGGAAGATGAGCTATGGAAGATGAGCTATGAGCTATGGTACCCTACTAATCACCGCCAACTTTTTCCATCCCAGAGTCTCAGAGTCAATGGGTACATGCACGATAACATCTCCACGCGTGTGGGTTGGAAGATGAGCTATGGAAGATGAGCTATGGAAGATGAGCTATGAGCTATGGTGCCCTACTAATCACCGCCAACTTTTTCCATCCCAGAGTCTTAGAGTCAATGGGTACATGCACGATAACATCTCCACGCGTGTGGGTTGGAAGATGAGCTATGGAAACCTTAAAGATTGCCCTGCTGACCACCGCCAACTTTTTCCATCCCAGAGTCTTAGAGTCAATGGGTACATGCACGATAACATCTCCACGCGTGTGGGTTGGAAGATGAGCTATGGAAGATGAGCTATGAGCTATGGTGCCCTACTAATCACCGCCAACTTTTTCCATCCCAGAGTCTTAGAGTCAATGGGTACATGCACGATAACATCTCCACGCGTGTGGGTTGGAAGATGAGCTATGGAAACCTTAAAGATTGCCCTGCTGACCACCGCCAACTTTTTCCATCCCAGAGTCTCAGAGTCAATGGGTACATGCACGATAACATCTCCACGCGTGTGGGTTGGAAGATGAGCTATGGAAGATGAGCTATGGAAGATGAGCTATGGAAGATGAGCTATGGAAGATGAGCTATGAGCTATGGTGCCCTACTAATCACCGACAACTTTTTCCATCCCAGAGTCTTAGAGTCAGTGGGTACATGCACGATAACATCTGCACGCGTGTGGGTTGGAAGATGAGCTATGGAAACCTTCAAAATTGCCCTACTAATCACCGCCAACTTTTTCCATCCCAGAGTCTCAGAGTCAATGGGTACATGTACGATAACATCTCCACGCGTGTGGGTTGGAAGATGAGCTATGGAAGATGAGCTATGAGCTATGGTGCCCTACTAATCACCGCCAACTTTTTCCATCCCAGAGTCTTAGAGTCAATGGGTACATGCACGATAACATCTCCACGCGTGTGGGTTGGAAGATGAGCTATGGAAACCTTCAAAATTGCCCTACTAATCACCGCCAACTTTTTCCATCCCAGAGTCTTAGAGTCAATGGGTACATGCACGATAATATCTCCACGCGTGTGGGTTGGAGATGAGCTATGGAAACCTTCAAAATTGCCCTACTAATCACCGCCAACTTTTTCCATCCCAGAGTCTCAGAGTCAATGGGTACATGTACGATAACATCTCCACGCGTGTGGGTTGGAAGATGAGCTATGGAAGATGAGCTATGAGCTATGGTGCCCTACTAATCACCGCCAACTTTTTCCATCCCAGAGTCTTAGAGTCAATGGGTACATGCACGATAACATCTCCACGCGTGTGGGTTGGAAGATGAGCTATGGAAACCTTCAAAATTGCCCTACTAATCACCGCCAACTTTTTCCATCCCAGAGTCTTAGAGTCAATGGGTACATGCACGATAATATCTCCACGCGTGTGGGTTGGAAGATGAGCTATGGAAACCTTCAAAATTGCCCTACTGACCACGGCCAACTTTTTCCATCCGAGAGTCTTAGAGTCAATAGGTACATGCACGATAACATCACCGCCCGTGTGGATTGGAAGATGAGCTATGGAAGATGAGCTATGAGCTATGGTGCCCTACTAATCACCGCCAACTTTTTCCATCCCAGAGTCTTAGAGTCAGTGGGTACATGCACGATAACATCTCCACGCGTGTGGGTAGGAAGATGAGCTATGGAAACCTTCAAAATTTCCCTGCTGACCACCGCCAACTTTTTCCATCCCAGAGTCTCAGAGTCAATAGGTACATGCTCGATAACATCTCCACGCGTGTGGGTTGGAAGATGAGCTATGGAAGATAAGCTATGAGCTATGGTGCCCTACTAATCACCGCCAACTTTTTCCATCCCAGAGTCTCAAAGTCAATGGGTACATGCACGATAACATCTCCACGCGTGTGGGTTGGAAGATGAGCTATGGAAACCTTCAAAATTGCCCTACTGACCACGGCCAACTTTTTCCATCCCAGAGTCTTAGAGTCAATAGGTACATGCACGATAACATCTCCACGCGTGTGGATTGGAAGATGAGCTATGGAAGATGAGCTATGGAAGATGAGCTATGAGCTATGGTACCCTACTAATCACCGCCAACTTTTTCCATCCCAGAGTCTCAGAGTCAATGGGTACATGCACGATAACATCTCCACGCGTGTGGGTTGGAAGATGAGCTATGGAAGATGAGCTATGGAAGATGAGCTATGAGCTATGGTGCCCTACTAATCACCGCCAACTTTTTCCATCCCAGAGTCTTAGAGTCAATGGGTACATGCACGATAACATCTCCACGCGTGTGGGTTGGAAGATGAGCTATGGAAACCTTAAAGATTGCCCTGCTGACCACCGCCAACTTTTTCCATCCCAGAGTCTTAGAGTCAATGGGTACATGCACGATAACATCACCACCCGTGTGGGTTGGAAGATGAGCTATGGAAACCTTAAAGATTGCCCTGCTGACCACCGCCAACTTTTTCCATCCCAGAGTCTTAGAGTCAATAGGTACATGCACGATAACATCTCCACGCGTGTGGGTTGGAAGATGAGCTATGGAAGATGAGCTATGAGCTATGGTGCCCTACTAATCACCGCCAACTTTTTCCATCCCAGAGTCTCAGAGTCAATGGGTACATGCACGATAACATCACCACCCGTGTGGGTTGGAAGATGAGCTATGGAAGATGAGCTATGAGCTATGGTGCCCTACTAATCACCGCCAACTTTTTCCATCCCAGAGTCTTAGAGTCAGTGGCTACATGCACGATAACATCTCCACGCGTGTGGGTAGGAAGATGAGCTATGGAAACCTTCAAAATTTCCCTGCTGACCACCGCCAACTTTTTCCATCCCAGAGTCTCAGAGTCAATAGGTACATGCACGATAACATCTCCACGCGTGTGGGTTGGAAGATGAGCTATGGAAGATAAGCTATGAGCTATGGTGCCCTACTAATCACCGCCAACTTTTTCCATCCCAGAGTCTCAAAGTCAATAGGTACATGCACGATAACATCTCCACGCGTGTGGGTTGGAAGATGAGCTATGGAAGATGAGCTATGAGCTATGGTGCCCTACTAATCACCGCCAACTTTTTCCATCCCAGAGTCTTAGAGTCAGTGGCTACATGCACGATAACATCTCCACGCGTGTGGGTTGGAAGATGAGCTATGGAAGATGAGCTATGAGCTATGGTGCCCTACTAATCACCGCCAACTTTTTCCATCCCAGAGTCTTAGAGTCAGTGGGTACATGCACGATAACATCACCGCCCGTGTGGATTGGAAGATGAGCTATGGAAGATGAGCTATGAGCTATGGTGCCCAACTAATCACCGCCAACTTTTTCCATCCCAGAGTCTTAGAGTAAGTGGGTACATGCACGATAACATCTCCACGCGTGTGGGTAGGAAGATGAGCTATGGAAACCTTCCCTGCTGACCACCGCCAACTTTTTCCATCCCAGAGTCTCAGAGTCAATAGGTACATGCACGATAACATCTCCACGCGTGTGGGTTGGAAGATGAGCTATGGAAGATAAGCTATGAGCTATGGTGCCCTACTAATCACCGCCAACTTTTTCCATCCCAGAGTCTCAAAGTCAATGGGTACATGCACGATAACATCTCCACGCGTGTGGGTTGGAAGATGAGCTATGGAAGATGAGCTATGAGCTATGGTGCCCTACTAATCACTGCCAACTTTTTCCATCCCAGAGTCTCAGAGTCAATGGGTACATGCACGATAACATCACCACCCGTGTGGGTTGGAAGATGAGCTATGAGCTATGGTGCCCTACTAATCACCGCCAACTTTTTCCATCCCAGAGTCTTAGAGTCAGTGGCTACATGCACGATAACATCTCCACGCGTGTGGGTTGGAAGATGAGCTATGGAAGATGAGCTATGAGCTATGGTGCCCTACTAATCACCGCCAACTTTTCCCATCCCAGAGTCTTAGAGTCAGTGGCTACATGCACGATAACATCTCCACGCGTGTGGGTTGGAAGATGAGCTATGGAAGATGAGCTATGAGCTATGGTGCCCTACTAATCACCGCCAACTTTTTCCATCCCAGAGTCTTAGAGTCAGTGGCTACATGCACGATAACATCTCCACGCGTGTGGGTTGGAAGATGAGCTATGAGCTATGGTGCCCTACTAATCACCGCCAATTTTTTCCATCCCAGAGTCTTAGAGTCAATGGGGACATGCACGATAACATCTCCACGCGTGTGGGTTGGAAGATGAGCTATGGAAACCTTCAAAATTGCCATACTAATCACCGCCAACTTTTTCCATCCCAGAGTCTTAGAGTCAATGGGTACATGCACGATAATATTTCCACGCGTGTGGGTTGGAAGATGAGCTATGGAAACCTTCAAAATTGCCCTACTGACCACGGCCAACTTTTTCCATCCCAGAGTCTCAGAGTCAATGGGTACATGCACGATAACATCTCCACGCGTGTGGGTTAGAAGATGAGCTATGGAAGATGAGCTATGAGCTATGGTGCCCTACTAATCACCGCCAACTTTTTCCATCCCAGAGTCTCAGAGTCAATGGGTACATGCACGATAACATCACCACCCGTGTGGGTTGGAAGATGAGTTATGGAAGATGAGCTATGAGCTATGGTGCCCTACTAATCACCGCCAACTTTTTCCATCCCAGAGTCTCAGAGTCAATGGGTACATGCACGATAACATCTCCACGCGTGTGGGTTGGAAGATGAGCTATGGAAGATGAGCTATGGAAGATGAGCTATGAGCTATGGTGCCCTACTAATCACCGCCAACTTTTTCCATCCCAGAGTCTTAGAGTCAGTGGGTACATGCACGATAACATCTCCACGCGTGTGGGTTGGAAGATGAGCTATGGAAGATGAGCTATGAGCTATGGTGCCCTACTAATCACCGCCTACTTTTTCCATCCCAGAGTCTTAGAGTCAATGGGTACATGCACGATAACATCTCCACGCGTGTGGGTTGGAAGATGAGCTATGGAAACCTTAAAGATTGCCCTGCTGACCACCGCCAACTTTTTCCATCCCAGAGTCTTAGAGTCAATGGGTACATGCACGATAACATCACCACCCGTGTGGGTTGGAAGATGAGCTATGGAAACCTTAAAGATTGCCCTGCTGACCACCGCCAACTTTTTCCATCCCAGAGTCTTAGAGTCAATAGGTACATGCACGATAACATCTCCACGCGTGTGGGTTGGAAGATGAGCTATGGAAGATGAGCTATGAGCTATGGTGCCCTACTAATCACCGCCAACTTTTTCCATCCCAGAGTCTTAGAGTCAATGGGTACATGCACGATAACATCTCCACGCGTGTGGGTTGGAAGATGAGCTATGGAAACCTTCAAAATTGCCCTACTAATCACCGCCAACTTTTTCCATCCCAGAGTCATAGAGTCAATGGGTACATGCACGATAATACCTCCACGCGTGTGGGTTGGAAGATGAGCTATGGAAACCTTCAAAATTGCCCTACTAATCACCGCCAACTTTTTCCATCCCAGAGTCTTAGAGTCAATAGGTACATGCACGATAACATCTCCACGCGTGTGGGTTTGAAGATGAGCTATGGAAACCTTCAAAATTGCCCTACTAATCACCGCCAACTTTTTCCATCCCAGAGTCTCAGAGTCAATGGGTACATGCACGATAACATCACCGCCCGTGTGGATTGGAAGATGAGCTATGGAAACCTTAAAGATTGCCCTGCTGACCACCGCCAACTTTTTCCATCCCAGAGTCTCAGAGTCAATGGGTATATGCACGATAACATCTCCACGCGTGTGGGTTGGAAGATGAGCTATGAGCTATGGTGCCCTACTAATCACCGCCAACTTTTTCCATCCCAGAGTCTTAGAGTCAATAGGTACAAGCACGATAACATCTCCACGCGTGTGGGTTGGAAGATGAGCTATGGAAACCTTCAAAATTGCCCTACTGACCACGGCCAACTTTTTCCATCCGAGAGTCTTAGAGTCAATAGGTACATGCACGATAACATCTCCACGCGTGTGGGTTGGAAGATGAGCTATGGAAGATCAGGTATGAGCTATGGTGCCCTACTAATCACCGCCAACTTTTTCCATCCCAGAGTCTTAGAGTCAATAGGTACATGCACGATCACATCTCCACGCGTGTGGATTGGAAGATGAGCTATTGAAGATGAGCTATGAGCTATGGTACCCTACTAATCACCGCCAACTTTTTCCATCCCAGAGTCTCAGAGTCAATGGGTACATGCACGATAACATCTCCACGCGTGTGGGTTGGAAGATGAGCTATGGAAGATGAGCTATGGAAGATGAGCTATGAGCTATGGTGCCCTACCAATCACCGCCAACTTTTTCCATCCCAGAGTCTTAGAGTCAATGGGTACATGCACGATAACATCTCCACGCGTGTGGGTTGGAAGATGAGCTATGGAAACCTTAAAGATTGCCCTGCTGACCACCGCCAACTTTTTCCATCCCAGAGTCTTAGAGTCAATGGGTACATGCACGATAACATCACCACCCGTGTGGGTTGGAAGATGAGCTATGGAAACCTTAAAGATTGCCCTGCTGACCACCGCCAACTTTTTCCATCCCAGAGTCTTAGAGTCAATAGGTACATGCACGATAACATCTCCACGCGTGTGGGTTGGAAGATGAGCTATGGAAGATGAGCTATGAGCTATGGTGCCCTACTAATCACCGCCAACTTTTTCCATCCCAGAGTCTTAGAGTCAATGGGTACATGCACGATAACATCTCCACGCGTGTGGGTTGGAAGATGAGCTATGGAAACCTTCAAAATTGCCCTACTAATCACCGCCAACTTTTTCCATCCCAGAGTCTCAGAGTCAATGGGTACATGCACGATAACATCTCCACGCGTGTGGGTTGGAAGATGAGCTATGGAAGATGAGCTATGAGCTATGGTGCCCTACTAATCACCGCCAACTTTTTCCATCCCAGAGTCTTAGAGTCAATGGGTACATGCACGATAACATCTCCACGCGTGTGGGTTGGAAGATGAGCTATGGAAACCTTCAAAATTGCCCTACTAATCACCGCCAACTTTTTCCATCCCAGAGTCTCAGAGTCAGTGGCTACATGCACGATAACATCTCCACGCGTGTGGGTTGGAAGATGAGCTATGGAAGATGAGCTATGAGCTATGGTGCCCTACTAATCACCGCCAACTTTTTCCATCCCAGAGTCTTAGAGTCAGTGGGTACATGCACGATAACATCTCCACGCGTGTGGGTTGGAAGATGAGCTATGGAAGATGAGCTATGAGCTATGGTGCCCTACTAATCACCGCCAACTTTTTCCATCCCAGAGTCTTAGAGTCAATGGGTACATGCAGGATAACATCTCCACGCGTGTGGGTTGGAAGATGAGCTATGGAAACCTTCAAAATTGCCCTACTGACCACGGCCAACTTTTTCCATCCCAGAGTCTTAGAGTCAATAGGTACATGCACGATAACATCTCCACGCGTGTGGATTGGAAGATGAGCTATGGAAGATGAGCTATGAGCTATGGTACCCTACTAATCACCGCCAACTTTTTCCATCCCAGAGTCTCAGAGTCAATGGGTACATGCACGATAACATCTCCACGCGTGTGGGTTGGAAGATGAGCTATGGAAGATGAGCTATGAGCTATGGTGCCCTACTAATCACCGCCAACTTTTTCCATCCCAGAGTCTTAGAGTCAATGGGTACATGCACGATAACATCTCCACGCGTGTGGGTTGGAAGATGAGCTATGGAAACCTTCAAAATTGCCCTACTAATCACCGCCAACTTTTTCCATCCCAGAGTCTCAGAGTCAATGGGTACATGCACGATAACATCTCCACGCGTGTGGGTTGGAAGATGAGCTATGGAAACCTTAAAGATTGCCCTGCTGACCACCGCCAACTTTTTCCATCCCAGAGTCTTAGAGTCAATGGGTACATGCACGATAACATCACCACCCGTGTGGGTTGGAAGATGAGCTATGGAAACCTTAAAGATTGCCCTGCTGACCACCGCCAACTTTTTCCATCCCAGAGTCTTAGAGTCAATAGGTACATGCACGATAACATCTCCACGCGTGTGGGTTGGAAGATGAGCTATGGAAGATGAGCTATGAGCTATGGTGCCCTACTAATCACCGCCAACTTTTTCCATCCCAGAGTCTTAGAGTCAGTGGGTACATGCACGATAACATCTCCACGCGTGTGGGTTGGAAGATGAGCTATGGAAGATGAGCTATGAGCTATGGTGCCCTACTAATCACCGCCAACTTTTTCCATCCAGAGTCTTAGAGTCAATGGGTACATGCACGATAACATCTCCACGCGTGTGGGTTGGAAGATGAGCTATGGAAACCTTCAAAATTGCCCTACTAATCACCGCCAACTTTTTCCATCCCAGAGTCTCAGAGTCAGTGGCTACATGCACGATAACATCTCCACGCGTGTGGGTTGGAAGATGAGCTATGGAAGATGAGCTATGAGCTATGGTGCCCTACTAATCACCGCCAACTTTTTCCATCCCAGAGTCTTAGAGTCAGTGGGTACATGCACGATAACATCTCCACGCGTGTGGGTTGGAAGATGAGCTATGGAAGATGAGCTATGAGCTATGGTGCCCTACTAATCACCGCCAACTTTTTCCATCCCAGAGTCTTAGAGTCAATGGGTACATGCACGATAACATCTCCACGCGTGTGGGTTGGAAGATGAGCTATGGAAACCTTCAAAATTGCCCTACTAATCACCGCCAACTTTTTCCATCCCAGAGTCTCAGAGTCAGTGGCTACATGCACGATAACATCTCCACGCGTGTGGGTTGGAAGATGAGCTATGGAAACCTTCAAAATTGCCCTACTAATCACCGCCAACTTTTTCCATCCCAGAGTCTCAGAGTCAATGGGTACATGCACGATAACATCACCGCCCGTGTGGATTGGAAGATGAGCTATGGAAGCGTTCAAAATTGCCCTACTGACCACCGCCAACTTTTTCCATCCCAGAGTCTCAGAGTCAATGGGTACATGCACGATAACATCTTCACGCGTGTGGGTTGGAAGATGAGCTATGGAAGATGAGCTATGAGCTATGGTGCCCTACTAATCACCGCCAACTTTTTCCATCCCAGAGTCTCAGAGTCAATGGGTACATGCACGATAACATCTCCACGCGTGTGGGTTGGAAGATGAGCTATGGAAGATGAGCTATGAGCTATGGTGCCCTTCTACTCAACGCCAACTTTTTCCATCCCAGAGTCTCAGAGTCAATGGGTACATGCACGATAACATCTCCACGCGTGTGGGTTGGAAGATGAGCTATGGAAGATGAGCTATGAGCTATGGTGCCCTACTAATCACCGCCAACTTTTTCCATCCCAGAGTCTCAGAGTCAATGGGTACATGCACGAAAACATCTCCACGCGTGTGGGTTGGAAAATGAGCTATGGAAGATGAGCTATGAGCTATGGTGCCCTACTAATCACCGCCAACTTTTTCCATCCCAGAGTCTCAGAGTCAATGGGTACATGCACGATAACATCTCCACGCGTGTGGGTTGGAAGATGAGCTATGGAAGATGAGCTATGAGCTATGGTGCCCTACTAATCACCGCCAACTTTGTCCATCCCAGAGTCTTAGAGTCAATAGGTACATGCACGATAACATCTCCACGCGTGTGGGTTGGAAAATGAGCTATGGAAGATGAGCTATGAGCTATGGTGCCCTACTAATCACCGCCAACTTTTTCCATCCCAGAGTCTTAGAGTCAATGGGTACATGCACGATAACATCTCCACGCGTGTGGGTTGGAAGATGAGCTATGGAAACCTTAAAAATTGCCCTACTAATCACCGCCAACTTTTTCCATCCCAGAGTCTCAGAGTCAATGGGTACATGCACGATAACATCACCGCCCGTGTGGATTGGAAGATGAGCTATGGAAGCGTTCAAAATTGCCCTACTGACCACCGCCAACTTTTTCCATCCCAGAGTCTCAGAGTCAATGGGTACATGCACGATAACATCTCCACGCGTGTGGGTTGGAATATGAGCTATGGAAACCTTAAAAATTGCCCTACTAATCACCGCCAACTTTTTCCATCCCAGAGTCTCAGAGTCAATGGGTACATGCACGATAACATCTCCACGCGTGTGGGTTGGAAAAGGAGCTATGGAAGATGAGCTATGAGCTATGGTGCCCTACTAATCACCGCCAACTTTTTAAATCCCAGAGTCTCAGAGTCAATGGGTACATGCACGATAACATCTCCACGCGTGTGGGTTGGAAAATGAGCTATGGAAACCTTAAAAATTGCCCTACTGACCACCGCCAACTTTTTCCATCCCAGAGTCTCAGAGTCAATGGGTACATGCACGATAACATCTCCACGCGTGTGGGTTGGAAGATGAGCTATGAGCTATGGTGCCCTACTAATCACCGCCAACTTTTTCCATCCCAGAGTCTTAGAGTCAATGGGTACATGCACGATAACATCTCCACGCGTGTGGGTTGGAAGATGAGCTATGGAAACCTTCAAAATTGCCCTACTAATCACCGCCAACTTTTTCCATCCCAGAGTCTCAGAGTCAGTGGCTACATGCACGATAACATCTCCACGCGTGTGGGTTGGAAGATGAGCTATGGAAGATGAGCTATGGAAGATGAGCTATGGAAGATGAGCTATGAGCTATGGTGCCCTACTAATCACCGCCAACTTTTTCCATCCCAGAGTCTCAGAGTCAATGGGTACATGCGCGTAACATCTGCACGCATGTGGGTTGGAAGATGAGCTATGGAAGATGAGCTATGAGCTATGGTGCCCTACTAATCACCGCCAACTTTTTCCATCCCAGAGTCTCAGAGTCAGTGGCTACATGCACGATAACATCTCCACGCGTGTGGGTTGGAAGATGAGCTATGGAAGATGAGCTATGAGCTATGGTGCCCTACTAATCACCGCCAACTTTTTCCATCCCAGAGTCTCAGAGTCAGTGGCTACATGCACGATAACATCTCCACGCGTGTGGGTTGGAAGATGAGCTATGGAAGATGAGCTATGAGCTATGGTGCCCTACTAATCACCGCCAACTTTTTCCATCCCAGAGTCTTAGAGTCAATGGGTACATGCACGATAACATCTCCACGCATGTGGGTTGGAAGATGAGCTATGGAAACCTTCAAAATTGCCCTACTGACCACGGCCAACTTTTTCCATCCGAGAGTCTTAGAGTCAATAGGTACATGCACGATAACATCTCCACGCGTGTGGGTTGGAAGATGAGCTATGGAAGATGAGCTATGAGCTATGGTGCCCTACTAATCACCGCCAACTTTTTCCATCCCAGAATCTTAGAGTCAATAGGTACATGCACGATAACATCTCCACGCGTGTGGGTTGGAAGATGAGCTATGGAAACCTTCAAAATTGCCCTACTGACCACGGCCAACTTTTTCCATCCCAGAGTCTTAGAGTCAATAGGTACATGCACGATAACATCTCCACGCGTGTGGGTTGGAAGATGAGTTATGGAAGATGAGCTATGAGCTATGGTGCCCTACTAATCACCGCCAACTTTTTCCATCCCAGAGTCTTAGAGTCAATGGGTACATGCACGATAATATCTCCACGCGTGTGGGTTGGAAGATGAGCTATGGAAACCTTCAAAATTGCCCTACTGACCACGACCAACTTTTTCCATCCGAGAGTCTTAGAGTCAATAGGTACATGCACGATAACATCTCCACGCGTGTGGGTTGGAAGATGAGCTATGGAAGATGAGCTATGAGCTATGGTGCCCTACTAATCACCGCCAACTTTTTCCATCCCAGAGTCTTAGAGTCAGTGGCTACATGCACGATAACATCTCCACGCGTGTGGGTTGGAAGATGAGCTATGAGCTATGGTGCGCTACTAATCACCGCCAACTTTTTCCATCCCAGAGTCTTAGAGTCAATGGGTACATGCACGATAACATCTCCACGCGTGTGGGTTGGAAGATGAGCTATGGAAACCTTCAAAATTGCCCTACTAATCACCGCCAACTTTTTCCATCCCAGAGTCTCAGAGTCAGTGGCTACATGCACGATAACATCTCCACGCGTGTGGGTTGGAAGATGAGCTATGGAAGATGAGCTATGAGCTATGGTGCCCTACTAATCACCGCCAACTTTTTCCATCCCAGAGTCTCAGAGTCAATGGGTACATGCACGATAACATCTGCACGCATGTGGGTTGGAAGATGAGCTATGGAAGATGAGCTATTAGCTATGGTGCCCTACTAATCACCGCCAACTTTTTCCATCCCAGAGTCTTAGAGTCAGTGGGTACATGCACGATAACATCTCCACGCGTGTGGGTTGGAAGATGAGGTATGGAAGATGAACTATGAGCTATGGTGCCCTACTAATCACCGCCAACTTTTTCCATCCCAGAGTCTCAGAGTCAGTGGCTACATGCACGATAACATCTCCACGCGTGTGGGTTGGAAGATGAGCTATGGAAACCTTCAAAATTGCCCTACTGACCACGACCAACTTTTTCCATCCGAGAGTCTTAGAGTCAATAGGTACATGCACGATAACATCTCCACGCGTGTGGGTTGGAAGATGAGCTATGGAAGATGAGCTATGAGCTATGGTGCCCTACTAATCACCGCCAACTTTTTCCATCCCAGAGTCTTAGAGTCAGTGGCTACATGCACGATAACATCTCCACGCGTGTGGGTTGGAAGATGAGCTATGGAAGATGAGCTATGAGCTATGGTGCGCTACTAATCACCGCCAACTTTTTCCATCCCAGAGTCTTAGAGTCAATGGGTACATGCACGATAACATCTCCACGCGTGTGGGTTGGAAGATGAGCTATGGAAACCTTCAAAATTGCCCTACTAATCACCGCCAACTTTGTCCATCCCAGAGTCTCAGAGTCAGTGGCTACATGCACGATAACATCTCCACGCGTGTGGGTTGGAAGATGAGCTATGGAAGATGAGCTATGGAAGATGAGCTATGAGCTATGGTGCCCTACTAATCACCGCCAACTTTTTCCATCCCAGAGTCTTAGAGTCAATGGGTACATGCACGATAACATCTCCACGCATGTGGGTTGGAAGATGAGCTATGGAAGATGAGCTATGAGCTATGGTGCCCTACTAATCACCGCCAACTTTTTCCATCCCAGAGTCTTAGAGTCAGTGGGTACATGCACGATAACATCTCCACGCGTGTGGGTTGGAAGATGAGCTATGGAAGATGAGCTATGAGCTATGGTGCCCTACTAATCACCGCCAACTTTTTCCATCCCAGAGTCTTAGAGTCAATGGGTACATGCACGATAACATCTCCACGCGTGTGGGTTGGAAGATGAGCTATGGAAACCTTCAAAATTGCCCTACTAATCACCGCCAACTTTTTCCATCCCAGAGTCTCAGAGTCAGTGGCTACATGCACGATAACATCTCCACGCGTGTGGGTTGGAAGATGAGCTATGGAAGATGAGCTATGGAAGATGAGCTATGAGCTATGGTGCCCTACTAATCACCGCCAACTTTTTCCATCCCAGAGTCTCAGAGTCAATGGGTACATGCACGATAACATCTGCACGCATGTGGGTTGGAAGATGAGCTATGGAAGATGAGCTATGAGCTATGGTGCCCTACTAATCACCGCCAACTTTTTCCATCCCAGAGTCTCAGAGTCAATGGGTACATGCACGATAACATCTGCACGCATGTGGGTTGGAAGATGAGCTATGGAAGATGAGCTATGAGCTATGGTGCCCTACTAATCACCGCCAACTTTTTCCATCCCAGAGTCTTAGAGTCAGTGGCTACATGCACGATAACATCTCCACGCGTGTGGGTTGGAAGATGAGCTATGGAAACCTTCAAAATTGCCCTACTGACCACGGCCAACTTTTTCCATCCCAGAGTCTTAGAGTCAATAGGTACATGCACGATAACATCTCCACGCGTGTGGGTTGGAAGATGAGTTATGGAAGATGAGCTATGAGCTATGGTGCCCTACTAATCACCGCCAACTTTTTTCCATCCCAGAGTCTTAGAGTCAATGGGTACATGCACGATAACATCTCCACGCGTGTGGGTTGGAAGATGAGCTATGGAAACCTTCAAAATTGCCCTACTAATCACCGCCAACTTTTTCCATCCCAGAGTCTCAGAGTCAGTGGCTACATGCACGATAACATCTCCACGCGTGTGGGTTGGAAGATGAGCTATGGAAGATGAGCTATGGAAGATGAGCTATGAGCTATGGTGCCCTACTAATCACCGCCAACTTTTTCCATCCCAGAGTCTTAGAGTCAATGGGTACATGCACGATAACATCTCCACGCATGTGGGTTGGAAGATGAGCTATGGAAGATGAGCTATGAGCTATGGTGCCCTACTAATCACCGCCAACTTTTTCCATCCCAGAGTCTTAGAGTCAGTGGGTACATGCACGATAACATCTCCACGCGTGTGGGTTGGAAGATGAGCTATGGAAGATGAGCTATGAGCTATGGTGCCCTACTAATCACCGCCAACTTTTTCCATCCCAGAGTCTTAGAGTCAATGGGTACATGCACGATAACATCTCCACGCGTGTGGGTTGGAAGATGAGCTATGGAAACCTTCAAAATTGCCCTACTAATCACCGCCAACTTTTTCCATCCCAGAGTCTCAGAGTCAGTGGCTACATGCACGATAACATCTCCACGCGTGTGGGTTGGAAGATGAGCTATGGAAGATGAGCTATGAGCTATGGTGCCCTACTAATCACCGCCAACTTTTTCCATCCCAGAGTCTCAGAGTCAATGGGTACATGCACGATAACATCTGCACGCATGTGGGTTGGAAGATGAGCTATGGAAGATGAGCTATGAGCTATGGTGCCCTACTAATCACCGCCAACTTTTTCCATCCCAGAGTCTTAGAGTCAGTGGGTACATGCACGATAACATCTCCACGCGTGTGGGTTGGAAGATGAGCTATGGAAGATGAGCTATGAGCTATGGTGCCCTACTAATCACCGCCAACTTTTTCCATCCCAGAGTCTCAGAGTCAGTGGCTACATGCACGATAACATCTCCACGCGTGTGGGTTGGAAGATGAGCTATGGAAGATGAGCTATGAGCTATGGTGCCCTACTAATCACCGCCAACTTTTTCCATCCCAGAGTCTTAGAGTCAATGGGTACATGCACGATAATATCTCCACGCGTGTGGGTTGGAAGATGAGCTATGGAAACCTTCAAAATTGCCCTACTGACCACGGCCAACTTTTTCCATCCGAGAGTCTTAGAGTCAATAGGTACATGCACGATAACATCTCCACGCGTGTGGGTTGGAAGATGAGCTATGGAAGATGAGCTATGAACTATGGTGCCCTACTAATCACCGCCAACTTTTTCCATCCCAGAGTCTTAGAGTCAATGGGTACATGCACGATAACATCTCCACGCGTGTGGGTTGGAAGATGACCTATGGAAACCTTCAAAATTGCCCTACTGACCACGGCCAACTTTTTCCATCCCAGAGTCTTAGAGTCAATAGGCACATGCACGATAACATCTCCACGCGTGTGGGTTGGAAGATGAGTTATGGAAGATGAGCTATGAGCTAGGGTGCCCTACTAATCACCGCCAACTTTTTCCATCCCAGAGTCTTAGAGTCAATGGGTACATGCACGATAATATCTCCACGCGTGTGGGTTGGAAGATGAGCTATGGAAACCTTCAAAATTGCCCTACTGACCACGGCCAACTTTTTCCATCCGAGAGTCTTAGAGTCAATAGGTACATGCACGATAACATCTCCACGCGTGTGGGTTGGAAGATGAGCTCTGGAAGATGAGCTATGAGCTATGGTGCCCTACTAATCACCGCCAACTTTTTCCATCCCAGAGTCTTAGAGTCAGTGGCTACATGCACGATAACATCTCCACGCGTGTGGGTTGGAAGATGAGCTATGGAAGATGAGCTTGAGCTATGGTGCCCTACTAATCACCGCCAACTTTTTCCATCCCAGAGTCTTAGAGTCAATGGGTACATGCACGATAACATCTCCACGCGTGTGGGTTGGAAGATGAGCTATGGAAACCTTCAAAATTGCCCTACTAATCACCGCCAACTTTTTCCATCCCAGAGTCTCAGAGTCAGTGGCTACATGCACGATAACATCTCCACGCGTGTGGGTTGGAAGATGAGCTATGGAAGATGAGCTATGAGCTATGGTGCCCTACTAATCACCGCCAACTTTTTCCATCCCAGAGTCTCAGAGTCAATGGGTACATGCACGATAACATCTGCACGCATGTGGGTTGGAAGATGAGCTATGGAAGATGAGCTATGAGCTATGGTGCCCTACTAATCACCGCCAACTTTTTCCATCCCAGAGTCTTAGAGTCAGTGGGTACATGCACGATAACATCTCCACGCGTGTGGGTTGGAAGATGAGCTATGGAAGATGAGCTATGAGCTATGGTGCCCTACTAATCACCGCCAACTTTTTTCATCCCAGAGTCTCAGAGTCAGTGGCTACATGCACGATAACATCTCCACGCGTGTGGGTTGGAAGATGAGCTATGAGCTATGGTGCCCTACTAATCACCGCCAACTTTTTCCATCCCAGAGTCTTAGAGTCAATGGGTACATGCACGATAACATCTCCACGCATGTGGGTTGGAAGATGAGCTATGGAAGATGAGCTATGAGCTATGGTGCCCTACTAATCACCGCCAACTTTTTCCATCCCAGAGTCTTAGAGTCAGTGGGTACATGCACGATAACATCTCCACGCGTGTGGGTTCGAAGATGAGCTATGGAAGATGAGCTATGAGCTATGGTGCCCTACTAATCACCGCCAACTTTTTCCATCCCAGAGTCTTAGAGTCAATGGGTACATGCACGATAACATCTCCACGCGTGTGGGTTGGAAGATGAGCTATGGAAGATGAGCTATGAGCTATGGTGCCCTACTAATCACCGCCAACTTTTTCCATTCCAGAGTCTTAGAGTCAATAGGTACATGCACGATAACATCTCCACGCGTGTGGGTTGGAAGATGAGCTATGGAAGATGAGCTATGAGCTATAGTGCCCTACTAATAACCGCCAACTTTTTCAATCCGAGAGTCTTAGAGTCAATAGGTACATGCACGATAACATCTCCACACGTGTGGGTTGGAAGATGAGCTATGGAAGATGAGCTATGGAAGATGAGCTATGAGCTATGGTGCCCTACTAATCACCGCCAACTTTTTCCATCCCAGAGTCTTAGAGTCAGTGGCTACATGCACGATAACATCTCCACGCGTGTGGGTTGGAAGATGAGCTATGGAAGATGAGCTATGAGCTATGGTGCCCTACTAATCACCGCCAACTTTTTCCATCCCAGAGTCTTAGAGTCAATGGGTACATGCACGATAACATCTCCACGCGTGTGGGTTGGAAGATGAGCTATGGAAACCTTCAAAATTGCCCTACTAATCACCGCCAACTTTTTCCATCCCAGAGTCTCAGAGTCAATGGGTACATGCACGATAACATCTCCACGCGTGTGGGTTGGAAGATGAGCTATGAGCTATGGTGCCCTACTACTCAACGCCAACTTTTTCCATCCCAGAGTCTCAGAGTCAATGGGTACATGCACGATAACATCTCCACGCGTGTGGGTTGGAAGATGAGCTATGGAAGATGAGCTATGAGCTATGGTGCCCTACTAATCACCGCCAACTTTTTCCATCCCAGAGTCTCAGAGTCAATGGGTACATGCACGATAACATCACCACCCGTGTGGGTTGGAAGATGAGCTATGAGCTATGGTGCCCTACTAATCACCGCCAACTTTTTCCATCCCAGAGTCTTAGAGTCAGTGGCTACATGCACGATAACATCTCCACGCGTGTGGGTTGGAAGATGAGCTATGGAAGATGAGCTATGAGCTATGGTGCCCTACTAATCACCGCCAACTTTTTCCATCCCAGAGTCTCAGAGTCAGTGGCTACATGCACGATAACATCTCCACGCGTGTGGGTTGGAAAATGAGCTATGGAAGATGAGCTTTGAGCTATGGTGCCCTACTAATCACCGCCAACTTTTTCTATCCCAGAGTCTCAGAGTCAGTGGCTACACGCACGATAACATCTCAACGCGTGTGGGTTGGAAAATGAGCTATGGAAGATGAGCTTTGAGCTATGGTGCCCTACTAATCACCGCCAACTTTTGCCATCCCAGAGTCTCAGAGTCAATGGGTACATGCACGATAACATCACCACCCGTGTGGGTTGGAAGATGAGCTATGGAAGATGAGCTTTGAGCTATGGTGCCCTACTAATCACCGCCAACTTTTGCCATCCCAGAGTCTCAGAGTCAATGGGTACATGCACGATAACATCACCACCCGTGTGGGTTGGAAGATGAGCTATGGAAACCTTAAAAATTGCCCTGCTGACCACCGCCAACTTTTTCCATCCCAGAGTCTTAGAGTCAATAGGTACATGCACGATAACATCTCCACGCGTGTGGGTTGGAAGATGAGCTATGGAAGATGAGCTATGAGCTATGGTGCCCTACTAATCACCGCCAACTTTTTCCATCCCAGAGTCTCAGAGTCAATGGGTACATGCACGATAACATCTCCACGCGTGTGGGTTGGAAGATGAGCTATGGAAGATGAGCTATGAGCTATGGTGCCCTACTAATCACCGCCAACTTTTTCCATCCCAGAGTCTTAGAGTCAGTGGGTACATGCACGATAACATCTCCACGCGTGTGGGTTGGAAGATGAGCTATGAGCTATGGTGCCCTACTAATCACCGCCAACTTTTTCCATCCCAGAGTCTTAGAGTCAGTGGGTACATGCACGATAACATCTCCACGCGTGTGGGTTGGAAGATGAGCTATGAGCTATGGTGCCCTACTAATCACCGCCAACTTTTTCCATCCCAGAGTCTTAGAGTCAGTGGCTACATGCACGATAACATCTCCACGCGTGTGGGTTGGAAGATGAGCTATGGAAGATGAGCTATGAGCTATGGTGCCCTACTAATCACCGCCAACTTTTTCCATCCCAGGATCTTAGAGTCAATGGGTACATGCACGATAACATCTCATCGCGTGTGGGTTGGAAGATGAGCTATGGAAGATGAGCTATGAGCTATGGTGCCCTACTAATCACCGCCAACTTTTTCCATCCCAGAGTCTTAGAGTCAGTGGGTACATGCACGATAACATCTCCACGCGTGTGGGTTGGAAGATGAGCTATGGAAGATGAGCTATGAGCTATGGTGCCCTACTAATCACCGCCAACTTTTTCCATCCCAGAGTCTTAGAGTCAGTGGGTACATGCACGATAACATCTCCACGCGTGTGGGTTGGAAGATGAGCTATGAGCTATGGTGCCCTACTAATCACCGCCAACTTTTTCCATCCCAGAGTCTTAGAGTCAGTGGCTACATGCACGATAACATCTCCACGCGTGTGGGTTGGAAGATGAGCTATGGAAGATGAGCTATGAGCTATGGTGCCCTACTAATCACCGCCAACTTTTTCCATCCCAGGATCTCAGAGTCAGTGGCTACATGCACGATAACATCTCCACGCGTGTGGGTTGGAAGATGAGCTATGGAAACCTTCAAAATTGCCCTACTAATCACCGCCAACTTTTTCCATCCCAGAGTCTTAGAGTCAGTGGGTACATGCACGATAACATCTCCACGCGTGTGGGTTGGAAGATGAGCTATGGAAGATGAGCTATGAGCTATGGTGCCCTACTAATCACCGCCAACTTTTTCCATCCCAGAGTCTTAGAGTCAATGGGTACATGCACGATAATATCTCCACGCGTGTGGGTTGGAAGATGAGCTATGGAAACCTTCAAAATTGCCCTACTAATCACCGCCAACTTTTTCCATCCCAGAGTCTCAGAGTCAATGGGTACATGCACGATAACATCTCCACGCGTGTGGGTTGGAAGATGAGCTATGGAAGATGAGCTATGAGCTATGGTGCCCTACTAATCACCGCCAATTTTTTCCATCCCAGAGTCTTAGAGTCAGTGGGTACATGCACGATAACATCTCCACGCGTGTGGGTTGGAAGATGAGCTATGGAAACCTTCAAAATTGCCCTACTAATCACCGCCAACTTTTTCCATCCCAGAGTCTCAGAGTCAGTGGCTACATGCACGATAACATCTCCACGCGTGTGGGTTGGAAGATGAGCTATGGAAGATGAGCTATGAGCTATGGTGCCCTACTAATCACCGCCAACTTTTTCCATCCCAGAGTCTTAGAGTCAGTGGGTACATGCACGATAACATCTCCACGCGTGTGGGTTGGAAGATGAGCTATGAGCTATGGTGCCCTACTAATCACCGCCAACTTTTTCCATCCCAGAGTCTTAGAGTCAATGGGTACATGCACGATAACATCTCCACGCGTGTGGGTTGGAAGATGAGCTATGGAAACCTTCAAAATTGCCCTACTAATCACCGCCAACTTTTTCCATCCCAGAGTCTCAGAGTCAGTGGCTACATGCACGATAACATCACCGCCCGTGTGGATTGGAAGATGAGCTATGGAAGCGTTCAAAATTGCCCTACTGACCACCGCCAACTTTTTCCATCCCAGAGTCTCAGAGTCAATGGGTACATGCACGATAACATCTCCACGCGTGTGGGTTGGAAGATGAGCTATGGAAGATGAGCTATGAGCTATGGTGCCCTACTAATCACCGCCAACTTTTTCCATCCCAGAGTCTCAGAGTCAATGGGTACATGCACGATAACATCTCCACGCGTGTGGGTTGGAAGATGAGCTATGGAAGATGAGCTATGAGCTATGGTGCCCTACTAATCACCGCCAACTTTTTCCATCCCAGAGTCTTAGAGTCAGTGGGTACATGCACGATAATATCTCCACGCGTGTGGGTTGGAAGATGAGCTATGGAAACCTTCAAAATTGCCCTACTGACCACGGCCAACTTTTTCCATCCGAGAGTCTTAGAGTCAATAGGTACATGCACGATAACATCTCCACGCGTGTGGGTTGGAAGATGAGCTATGGAAGATGAGCTATGAGCTATGGTGCCCTACTAATCACCGCCAACTTTTTCCATCCCAGAGTCTTAGAGTCAATGGGTACATGCACGATAACATCTCCACGCGTGTGGGTTGGAAGATGAGCTATGAGCTATGGTACCCTACTAATCACCGCCAACTTTTTCCATCCCAGAGTCTTAGAGTCAATAGGTACATGCACGATAACATCTCCACGCGTGTGGGTTGGAAGATGAGCTATGGAAGATGAGCTATGAGCTATGGTGCCCTACTAATCACCGCCAACTTTTTCCATCCCAGAGTCTTAGAGTCAGTGGGTACATGCACGATAACATCTCCACGCGTGTGGGTTGGAAGATGAGCTATGAGCTATGGTGCCCTACTAATCACCGCCAACTTTTTCCATCCCAGAGTCTTAGAGTCAGTGGCTACATGCACGATAACATCTCCACGCGTGTGGGTTGGAAGATGAGCTATGGAAGATGAGCTATGAGCTATGGTGCCCTACTAATCACCGCCAACTTTTTCCATCCCAGGATCTCAGAGTCAGTGGCTACATGCACGATAACATCTCCACGCGTGTGGGTTGGAAGATGAGCTATGGAAACCTTCAAAATTGCCCTACTAATCACCGCCAACTTTTTCCATCCCAGAGTCTTAGAGTCAGTGGGTACATGCACGATAACATCTCCACGCGTGTGGGTTGGAAGATGAGCTATGGAAGATGAGCTATGAGCTATGGTGCCCTACTAATCACCGCCAACTTTTTCCATCCCAGAGTCTTAGAGTCAATGGGTACATGCACGATAATATCTCCACGCGTGTGGGTTGGAAGATGAGCTATGGAAACCTTCAAAATTGCCCTACTAATCACCGCCAACTTTTTCCATCCCAGAGTCTCAGAGTCAATGGGGTACATGCACGATAACATCTCCACGCGTGTGGGTTGGAAGATGAGCTATGAAGATGAGCCTATGAGCTATGTTGCCCTACTAATCACCGCAATTTTTTCCATCCCAGAGTCTTAGAGGTCAGTGGGTACATGCACGATAACATCCACGCGTGTGGGTTGGAAGATGAGCTATGGAAAACCTTCAAAATTGCCCTACTAATCACGCCAACTTTTTCCATCCAGAGTCTCAGAGTCAGTGGCTACATGCACGATAACATCTCCACGCGTGTGGGTTGGAAGATGAGCTATGGAAGATGAGCTATGAGCTATGGTGCCCTACTAATCACCGCCAACTTTTTCCATCCCAGAGTCTTAGAGTCAGTGGGTACATGCACGATAACATCTCCACGCGTGTGGGTTGGAAGATGAGCTATGAGCTATGTGCCCTACTAATCACCGCCAACTTTTCCATCCCAGAGTCTTAGAGTCAATGGGTACATGCACGATAACATCTCCACGCGTGTGGGTTGGAAGATGAGCTATGGAAACCTTCAAAATTGCCCTACTAATCCCGCCAACTTTTTCCATCCCAGAGTCTCAGAGTCAATGGGTACATGCACGATAACATCACCGCCCGTGTGGATTGGAAGATGAGCTATGGAAGCGTCAAAATTGCCCTACTGACCACCGCCAACTTTTTCCATCCTAGAGTCTCAGAGTCAATGGGTACATGCACGATAACATCTCCACGCGTGTGGGTTGGAAGATGAGCTATGGAAGATGAGCTATGAGCTATGGTGCCCCTACTAATCACCGCCAACTTTTTCCACCCCAGAGTCTCAGAGTCAATGGGTACATGCACGATAACATCACCACGCGTGTGGGTTGGAAGATGAGCTATGGAAACCTTAAAAATTGCCCTGCTGACCACCGCCAACTTTTTCCATCCCAGAGTCTTAGAGTCAATGGGTACATGCACGATAATATCTCCACGCGTGTGGGTTGGAAGATGAGCTATGGAAACTTTGCAAATTGCCCTACTAATCACCGCCACTTTTTCCATCGCAGAGTCTCAGAGTCAATGGGTACATGCACGATAACATCACCGCCCGTGTGGATTGGAAGATGAGCTATGGAAGATGAGCTATGAGCTATGGTACCCTACTAATCACCGCCACTTTTTCCATCCCAGAGTCTTAGAGTCAATGGGTACATGCACGATAACATCTCCACGCGTGTGGGTTGGAAGATGAGCTATGAGCTATGGTGCCCTACTAATCACCGCCAACTTTTTCATCCCAGAGTTCTCAGAGTCAATGGGTACATGCACGATAACATCTCCACGCGTGTGGGTTGAAGATGAGCTATGAGCTATGGTGCCCTACTAATCACCGCCAACTTTTTCCATCCCATAGCTCATATGAGTCAATGGGTACATGCACGATAATATCTCCACGCGTGTGGGTTGGAAGATGAGCTATGGAAACCTTCAAAATTGCCACTAATCACCGCCAACTTTTTCGATCCCAGAGTCTCAGAGTCAATGGGTACATGCACGATAACATCTCCACGCGTGTGGGTTGGAAGATGAGCTATGGAAGATGAGCTATGAGCTATGGTGCCCTACTAATCACCGCCAATTTTTTCCATCCCAGAGTCTTAGAGTCAGTGGGTACATGCACGATAACATCTCCACGCGTGGGTTGGAAGATGAGCTATGGAACCTTCAAAATTGCCCCTACTAATCACCGCCAACTTTTTCCATCCAGAGTCTCAGAGTCAGTGGCTACATGCACGATAACATCTCCACGCGTGTGGGTTGAAGATGAGCTATGGAAGATGAGCTATGAGCTATGGTGCCCTACTAATCACCGCAACTTTTTCCATCCCAGAGTCTTAGAGTCAGTGGGTACATGCACGATAACATCTCCACGCGTGTGGGTTGGAAGATGAGCTATGAGCTATGGTGCCCTACTAATCACCGCCAACTTTTTCCATCCCAGAGTCTTAGAGTCGATGGGTACATGCACGATAACATCTCCACGCGTGTGGGTTGGAAGATGAGCTATGGAAACCTTCAAAATTGCCCTACTAATCACCGCCAACTTTTTCCATCCCAGAGTCTCAGAGTCAGTGGCTACATGCACGATAACATCACCGCCCGTGTGGATTGGAAGATGAGCTATGGAAGCGTTCAAAATTGCCCTACTGACCACCGCCAACTTTGTCCATCCCAGAGTCTCAGAGTCAATGGGTACATGCACGATAACATCTCCACGCGTGTGGGTTGGAAGATGAGCTATGGAAGATGAGCTATGAGCTATGGTGCCCCTACTAATCACCGCCAACTTTTTCCATCCCAGAGTCTCAGAGTCAATGGGTACATGCACGATAACATCTCCACGCGTGTGGGTTGGAAGATGAGCTATGGAAGATGAGCTATGAGCTATGGTGCCCTACTAATCACCGCCAACTTTTTCCATCCCAGAGTCTTAGAGTCAGTGGGTACATGCACGATAATATCTCCACGCGTGTAGGTTGGAAGATGAGCTATGGAAACCTTCAAAATTGCCCTACTGACCACGGCCAACTTTTTCCATCCGAGAGTCTTAGAGTCAATAGGTACATGCACGATAACATCTCCACGCGTGTGGGTTGGAAGATGAGCTATGGAAGATGAGCTATGAGCTATGGTGCCCTACTAATCACCGCCAACTTTTTCCATCCCAGAGTCTTAGAGTCAATGGGTACATGCACGATAACATCTCCACGCGTGTGGGTTGGAAGATGAGCTATGAGCTATGGTACCCTACTAATCACCGCCAACTTTTTCCATCCCAGAGTCTTAGAGTCAATAGGTACATGCACGATAACATCTCCACGCGTGTGGGTTGGAAGATGAGCTATGGAAGATGAGCTATGAGCTATGGTGCCCTACTAATCACCGCCAACTTTTTCCATCCCAGAGTCTTAGAGTCAGTGGCTACATGCACGATAACATCTCCACGCGTGTGGGTTGGAAGATGAGCTATGGAAGATGAGCTATGAGCTATGGTGCCCTACTAATCACCGCCAACTTTTTCCATCCCAGAGTCTTAGAGTCAATGGGTACATGCACGATAACATCTCCACGCGTGTGGGTTGGAAGATGAGCTATGGGAACCTTCAAAATTGCCCTACTAATCACCGCCAACTTTTTCCATCCCAGAGTCTCAGAGTCAGTTGGCTACATGCACGATAACATCTCCACGCGTGTGGGTTGGAAGATGAGCTATGGAAGATGAGCTATGAGCTATGGTGCCCTACTAATCACCGCCAACTTTTTCCATCCCAGAGTCTTAGAGTCAGTGGGTACATGCACGATAACATCTCCACGCGTGTGGGTTGGAAGATGAGCTATGGAAGATGAGCTATGAGCTATGGTGCCCTACTAATCACCGCCAACTTTTTCCATCCCAGAGTCTTAGAGTCAATGGGTACATGCACGATAACATCTCCACGCGTGTGGGTTGGAAGATGAGCTATGGAAGATGAGCTATGAGCTATGGTGCCCTACTACTCAACGCCAACTTTTTCCATCCCAGAGTCTCAGAGTCAATGGGTACATGCACGATAACATCTCCACGCGTGTGGGTTGGAAGATGAGCTATGGAAGATGAGGTATGAGCTATGGTGCCCTACTAATCACCGCCAACTTTTTCCATCCCAGAGTCTTAGAGTCAGTGGGTACATGCACGATAACATCTCCACGCGTGTGGGTTGGAAGATGAGCTATGGAAACCTTCAAAATTGCCCTACTAATCACCGCCAACTTTTTCCATCCCAGAGTCTCAGAGTCAATGGGTACATGCACGATAACATCTCCACGCGTGTGGGTTGGAAAATGAGCTATGGAAGATGAGCTTTGAGCTATGGTGCCCTACTAATCACCGCCAACTTTTTCCATCCCAGAGTCTCAGAGTCAGTGGCTACATGCACGATAACATCTCCACGCGTGTGGGTTGGAAAATGAGCTATGGAAGATGAGCTTTGAGCTATGGTGCCCTACTAATCACCGCCAACTTTTGCCATCCCAGAGTCTCAGAGTCAATGGGTACATGCACGATAACATCACCACCCGTGTGGGTTGGAAGATGAGCTATGGAAGATGAGCTATGGAAGATGAGCTATGAGCTATGGTGCCCTACTAATCACCGCCAACTTTTTCCATCCCAGAGTCTTAGAGTCAATGGGTACATGCACGATAACATCTCCACGCGTGTGGGTTGGAAGATGAGCTATGGAAACCTTCAAAATTGCCCTACTAATCACCGCCAACTTTTTCCATCCCAGAGTCTCAGAGTCAATGGGTACATGCACGATAACATCACCGCCCGTGTGGATTGGAAGATGAGCTATGGAAGCGTTCAAAATTGCCCTACTGACCACCGCCAACTTTTTCCATCCCAGAGTCTCAGAGTCAATGGGTACATGCACGATAACATCTCCACGCGTGTGGGTTGGAAGATGAGCTATGGAAGATGAGCTATGAGCTATGGTGCCCTACTAATCACCGCCAACTTTTTCCACCCCAGAGTCTCAGAGTCAATGGGTACATGCACGATAACATCACCACCCGTGTGGGTTGGAAGATGAGCTATGGAAACCTTAAAAATTGCCCTGCTGACCACCGCCAACTTTTTCCATCCCAGAGTCTTGGAGTCAATGGGTACATGCACGATAATATCTCCACGCGTGTGGGTTGGAAGATGAGCTATGGAAACCTTCAAAATTGCCCTACTAATCACCGCCAACTTTTTCCATCCCAGAGTCTCAGAGTCAATGGGTACATGCACGATAACATCACCGCCCGTGTGGATTGGAAGATGAGCTATGGAAGATGAGCTATGAGCTATGGTACCCTACTAATCACCGCCAACTTTTTCCATCCCAGAGTCTTAGAGTCAATGGGTACATGCACGATAACATCTCCACGCGTGTGGGTTGGAAGATGAGCTATGAGCTATGGTGCCCTACTAATCACCGCCAACTTTTTCCATCCCAGAGTCTCAGAGTCAATGGGTACATGCACGATAACATCTCCACGCGTGTGGGTTGGAAGATGAGCTATGAGCTATGGTGCCCTACTAATCACCGCCAACTTTTTCCATCCCAGAGTCTTAGAGTCAATGGGTACATGCACGATAACATCTCCACGCGTGTGGGTTGGAAGATGAGCTATGGAAACCTTCAAAATTGCCCTACTGACCACGGCCAACTTTTTCCATCCCAGAGTCTCAGAGTCAATGGGTACATGCACGATAACATCACCACCCGTGTGGGTTGAAAGATGAGCTATGGAAACCTTAAAGATTGCCCTGCTGACCACCGCCAACTTTTTCCATCCCAGAGTCTTAGAGTCAATGGGTACATGCACGATAATATCTCCACGCGTGTGGGTTGGAAGATGAGCTATGGAAACCTTCAAAATTGCCCTACTAATCACCGCCAACTTTTTCCATCCCAGAGTCTCAGAGTCAATGGGTATATGCACGATAACATCTCCACGCGTGTGGGTTGGAAGATGAGCTATGAGCTATGGTGCCCTACTAATCACCGCCAACTTTTTCCATCCCAGAGTCTTAGAGTCAATGGGTACATGCACGATAACATATCCACGCGTGTGGGTTGGAAGATGAGCTATGGAAGATCAGCTATGAGCTATGGTGCCCTACTAATCACCGCCAACTTTTTCCATCCCAGAGTCTTAGAGTCAATAGGTACATGCACGATAACATCTCCACGCGTGTGGGTTGGAAGATGAGCTATGGAAACCTTCAAAATTGCCCTACTGACCACGGCCAACTTTTTCCATCCCAGAGTGTTAGAGTCAATAGGTACATGCACGATAACATCTCCACGCGTGTGGATTGGAAGATGAGCTATGGAAGATGAGCTATGAGCTATGGTACCCTACTAATCACCGCCAACTTTTTCCATCCCAGAGTCTCAGAGTCAATGGGTACATGCACGATAACATCTCCACGCGTGTGGGTTGGAAGATGAGCTATGGAAGATGAGCTATGGAAGATGAGCTATGAGCTATGGTGCCCTACTAATCACCGCCAACTTTTTCCATCCCAGAGTCTTAGAGTCAATGGGTACATGCACGATAACATCTCCACGCGTGTGGGTTGGAAGATGAGCTATGGAAACCTTAAAGATTGCCCTGCTGACCACCGCCAACTTTTTCCATCCCAGAGTCTTAGAGTCAATAGGTACATGCACGATAACATCTCCACGCGTGTGGGTTGGAAGATGAGCTATGGAAGATGAGCTATGAGCTATGGTGCCCTACTAATCACCGCCAACTTTTTCCATCCCAGAGTCTTAGAGTCAATGGGTACATGCACGATAACATCTCCACGCGTGTGGGTTGGAAGATGAGCTATGGAAACCTTCAAAATTGCCCTACTAGTCACCGCCAACTTTTTCCATCCCAGAGTCTTAGAGTCAATGGGTACATGCACGATAATACCTCCATGCGTGTGGGTTGGAAGATGAGCTATGGAAACCTTCAAAATTGCCCTACTAATCACCGCCAACTTTTTCCATCCCAGAATCTTAGAGTCAGTGGGTACATGCACGATAACATCTCCACGCGTGTGGGTTGGAAGATGAGCTATGGAAACCTTCAAAATTGCCCTACTAATCACCGCCAACTTTTTCCATCCCAGAGTCTCAGAGTCAATGGGTACATGCACGATAACATCACCGCCCGTGTGGATTGGAAGATGAGCTATGGAAACCTTAAAGATTGCCCTGCTGACCACCGCCAACTTTTTCCATCCCAGAGTCTTAGAGTCAATGGGTACATGCACGATAATATCTCCACGCGCGTGGCTTGGAATATGAGCTATGGAAACCTTCAAAATTGCCCTACTAATCACCGCCAACTTTTTCCATCCCAGAGTCTCAGAGTCAATGGGTATATGCACGATAACATCTCCACGCGTGTGGGTTGGAAGATGAGCTATGAGCTATGGTGCCCTACTAATCACCGCCAACTTTTTCCATCCCAGAGTCTTACAGTCAATAGGTACAAGCACGATAACATCTCCACGCGTGTGGGTTGGAAGATGAGCTATGGAAACCTTCAAAATTGCCCTACTGACCACGGCCAACTTTTTCCATCCGAGAGTCTTAGAGTCAATAGGTACATGCACGATAACATCTCCACGCGTGTGGGTTGGAAGATGAGCTATGGAAGATCAGCTATGAGCTATGGTGCCCTACTAATCACCGCCAACTTTCTCCATCCCAGAGTCTTAGAGTCAATAGGTACATGCACGATCACATCTCCACGCGTGTGGATTGGAAGATGAGCTATGGAAGATGAGCTATGAGCTATGGTACCCTACTAATCACCGCCAACTTTTTCCATCCCAGAGTCTCAGAGTCAATGGGTACATGCACGATAACATCTCCACGCGTGTGGGTTGGAAGATGAGCTATGGAAGATGAGCTATGAGCTATGGTGCCCTACTAATCACCGCCAACTTTTTCCATCCCAGAGTCTTAGAGTCAATGGGTACATGCACGATAACATCTCCACGCGTGTGGGTTGGAAGATGAGCTATGGAAACCTTCAAAATTGCCCTACTGACCACGGCCAACTTTTTCCATCCCAGAGTCTTAGAGTCAATAGGTACATGCACGATAACATCTCCACGCGTGTGGATTGGAAGATGAGCTATGGAAGATGAGCTATGAGCTATGGTACCCTACTAATCACCGCCAACTTTTTCCATCCCAGAGTCTCAGAGTCAATGGGTACATGCACGATAACATCTCCACGCGTGTGGGTTGGAAGATGAGCTATGGAAGATGAGCTATGGAAGATGAGCTATGAGCTATGGTGCCCTACTAATCACCGCCAACTTTTTCCATCCCAGAGTCTTAGAGTCAATGGGTACATGCACGATAACATCTCCACGCGTGTGGGTTGGAAGATGAGCTATGGAAACCTTAAAGATTGCCCTGCTGACCACCGCCAACTTTTTCCATCCCAGAGTCTTAGAGTCAATGGGTACATGCACGATAACATAACCACCCGTGTGGGTTGGAAGATGAGCTATGGAAACCTTAAAGATTGCCCTGCTGACCACCGCCAACTTTTTCCATCCCAGAGTCTTAGAGTCAATAGGTACATGCACGATAACATCTCCACGCGTGTGGGTTGGAAGATGAGCTATGGAAGATGAGCTATGAGCTATGGTGCCCTACTAATCACCGCCAACTTTTTCCATCCCAGAGTCTTAGAGTCAATGGGTACATGCACGATAACATCTCCACGCGTGTGGGTTGGAAGATGAGCTATGGAAACCTTAAAGATTGCCCTGCTGACCACCGCCAACTTTTTCCATCCCAGAGTCTTAGAGTCAATGGGTACATGCACGATAACATCACCACCCGTGTGGGTTGGAAGATGAGCTATGGAAACCTTAAAGATTGCCCTGCTGACCACCGCCAACTTTTTCCATCCCAGAGTCTTAGAGTCAATAGGTACATGCACGATAACATCTCCACGCGTGTGGGTTGGAAGATGAGCTATGGAAGATGAGCTATGAGCTATGGTGCCCTACTAATCACCGCCAACTTTTTCCATCCCAGAGTCTTAGAGTCAATGGGTACATGCACGATAACATCTCCACGCGTGTGGGTTGAAAGATGAGCTATGGAAGATGAGCTATGAGCTATGGTGCCCTACTAATCACCGCCAACTTTTTCCATCCCAGAGTCTTAGAGTAAGTGGGTACATGCACGATAACATCTGCACGCGTGTGGGTTGGAAGATGAGCTATGGAAACCTTCAAAATTGCCCTACTAATCACCGCCAACTTTTTCCATCCCAGAGTCTCAGAGTCAATGGGTACATGCACGATAACATCTCCACGCGTGTGGGTTGAAAGATGAGCTATGGAAGATGAGCTATGAGCTATGGTACCCTACTAATCACCGCCAACTTTTTCCATCCCAGAGTCTTAGAGTCAGTGGCTACATGCACGATAACATCTCCACGCGTGTGGGTTGGAAGATGAGCTATGGAAGATGAGCTATGAGCTATGGTGCCCTACTAATCACCGCCAACTTTTTCCATCCCAGAGTCTTAGAGTCAATGGGTACATGCACGATAACATCTCCACGCGTGTGGGTTGGAAGTTGAGCTATGGAAACCTTCAAAATTGCCCTACTGACCACGGCCAACTTTTTCCATCCGAGAGTCTTAGAGTCAATAGGTACATGCACGATAACATCTCCACGCGTGTGGGTTGGAAGATGAGCTATGGAAGATCAGCTATGAGCTATGGTGCCCTACTAATCACCGCCAACTTTTTCCATCCCAGAGTCTTAGAGTCAATGGGTACATGCACGATAATATCTCCACGCGTGTGGGTTGGAAGATGAGCTATGGAAACCTTCAAAATTGCCCTACTGACCACGGCCAACTTTTTCCATCCGAGAGTCTTAGAGTCAATAGGTACATGCACGATAACATCACCGCCCGTGTGGATTGGAAGATGAGCTATGGAAGATGAGCTATGAGCTATGGTGCCCTACTAATCACCGCCAACTTTTTCCATCCCAGAGTCTTAGAGTCAGTGGGTACATGCACGATAACATCTCCACGCGTGTGGGTAGGAAGATGAGCTATGGAAACCTTCAAAATTTCCCTGCTGACCACCGCCAACTTTTTCCATCCCAGAGTCTCAGAGTCAATAGGTACATGCACGATAACATCTCCACGCGTGTGGGTTGGAAGATGAGCTATGGAAGATAAGCTATGAGCTATGGTGCCCTACTAATCACCGCCAACTTTTTCCATCCCAGAGTCTCAAAGTCAATGGGTACATGCACGATAACATCTCCACGCGTGTGGGTTGGAAGATGAGCTATGGAAGATGAGCTATGAGCTATGGTGCCCTACTAATCACCGCCAACTTTTTCCATCCCAGAGTCTCAGAGTCAATGGGTACATGCACGATAACATCACCACCCGTGTGGGTTGGAAGATGAGCTATGAGCTATGGTGCCCTACTAATCACCGCCAACTTTTTCCATCCCAGAGTCTTAGAGTCAGTGGCTACATGCACGATAACATCTCCACGCGTGTGGGTTGGAAGATGAGCTATGGAAGATGAGCTATGAGCTATGGTGCCCTACTAATCACCGCCAACTTTTTCCATCCCAGAGTCTTAGAGTCAGTGGCTACATGCACGATAACATCTCCACGCGTGTGGGTTGGAAGATGAGCTATGGAAGATGAGCTATGAGCTATGGTGCCCTACTAATCACCGCCAACTTTTTCCATCCCAGAGTCTTAGAGTCAGTGGCTACATGCACGATAACATCTCCACGCGTGTGGGTTGGAAGATGAGCTATGGAAGATGAGCTATGAGCTATGGTGCCCTACTAATCACCGCCAACTTTTTCCATCCCAGAGTCTTAGAGTCAATGGGTACATGCACGATAACATCTCCACGCGTGTGGGTTGGAAGATGAGCTATGGAAACCTTCAAAATTGCCCTACTAATCACCGCCAACTTTTTCCATCCCAGAGTCTTAGAGTCAATGGGTACATGCACGATAATATCTCCACGCGTGTGGGTTGGAAGATAAGCTATGGAAACCTTCAAAATTGCCCTACTGACCACGGCCAACTTTTTCCATCCCAGAGTCTCAGAGTCAATGGGTACATGCACGATAACATCTCCACGCGTGTGGGTTGGAAGATGAGCTATGGAAGATGAGCTATGAGCTATGGTGCCCTACTAATCACCGCCAACTTTTTCCATCCCAGAGTCTCAGAGTCAATGGGTACATGCACGATAACATCACCACCCGTGTGGGTTGGAAGATGAGTTATGGAAGATGAGCTATGAGCTATGGTGCCCTACTAATCACCGCCAACTTTTTCCATCCCAGAGTCTTAGAGTCAGTGGGTACATGCACGATAACATCTCCACGCGTGTGGGTAGGAAGATGAGCTATGGAAACCTTCAAAATTTCCCTGCTGACCACCGCCAACTTTTTCCATCCCAGAGTCTCAGAGTCAATAGGTACATGCACGATAACATCTCCACGCGTGTGGGTTGGAAGATGAGCTATGGAAGATAAGCTATGAGCTATGGTGCCCTACTAATCACCGCCAACTTTTTCCATCCCAGAGTCTCAAAGTCAATGGGTACATGCACGATAACATCTCCACGCGTGTGGGTTGGAAGATGAGCTATGGAAGATGAGCTATGAGCTATGGTGCCCTACTAATCACCGCCAACTTTTTCCATCCCAGAGTCTCAGAGTCAATGGGTACATGCACGATAACATCACCACCCGTGTGGGTTGGAAGATGAGCTATGAGCTATGGTGCCCTACTAATCACCGCCAACTTTTTCCATCCCAGAGTCTTAGAGTCAGTGGCTACATGCACGATAACATCTCCACGCGTGTGGGTTGGAAGATGAGCTATGGAAGATGAGCTATGAGCTATGGTGCCCTACTAATCACCGCCAACTTTTTCCATCCCAGAGTCTTAGAGTCAGTGGCTACATGCACGATAACATCTCCACGCGTGTGGGTTGGAAGATGAGCTATGGAAGATGAGCTATGAGCTATGGTGCCCTACTAATCACCGCCAACTTTTTCCATCCCAGAGTCTTAGAGTCAGTGGGTACATGCACGATAATATCTCCACGCGTGTGGGTTGGAAGATGAGCTATGGAAACCTTCAAAATTGCCCTACTGACCACGGCCAACTTTTTCCATCCCAGAGTCTCAGAGTCAATGGGTACATGCACGATAACATCACCACCCGTGTGGGTTGGAAGATGAGCTATGGAAACCTTAAAGATTGCCCTGCTGACCACCGCCAACTTTTTCCATCCCAGAGTCTTAGAGTCAATGGGTACATGCACGATAACATCTCCACGCGTGTGGGTTGGAAGATGAGCTATGGAAACCTTCAAAATTGCCCTACTAATCACCGCCAACTTTTTCCATCCCAGAGTCTTAGAGTCAATGGGTACATGCACGATAATACCTCCACGCGTGTGGGTTGGAAGATGAGCTATGGAAACCTTCAAAATTGCCCTACTAATCACCGCCAACTTTTTCCATCCCAGAATCTTAGAGTCAGTGGGTACATGCACGATAACATCTCCACGCGTGTGGGTTGGAAGATGAGCTATGGAAACCTTCAAAATTGCCCTACTAATCACCGCCAACTTTTTCCATCCCAGAGTCTCAGAGTCAATGGGTACATGCACGATAACATCACCGCCCGTGTGGATTGGAAGATGAGCTATGGAAACCTTAAAGATCGCCCTGCTGACCACCGCCAACTTTTTCCATCCCAGAGTCTTAGAGTCAATGGGTACATGCACGATAATATCTCCACGCGTGTGGGTTGGAATATGAGCTATGGAAACCTTCAAAATTGCCCTACTAATCACCGCCAACTTTTTCCATCCCAGAGTCAATGGGTATATGCACGATAACATCTCCACGCGTGTGGGTTGGAAGATGAGCTATGAGCTATGGTGCCCTACTAATCACCGCCAACTTTTTCCATCCCAGAGTCTTACAGTCAATAGGTACAAGCACGATAACATCTCCACGCGTGTGGGTTGGAAGATGAGCTATGGAAACCTTCAAAATTGCCCTACTGACCACGGCCAACTTTTTCCATCCGAGAGTCTTAGAGTCAATAGGTACATGCACGATAACATCTCCACGCGTGTGGGTTGGAAGATGAGCTATGGAAGATCAGCTATGAGCTATGGTGCCCTACTAATCACCGCCAACTTTTTCCATCCCAGAGTCTTAGAGTCAATAGGTACATGCACGATCACATCTCCACGCGTGTGGATTGGAAGATGAGCTATGGAAGATGAGCTATGAGCTATGGTACCCTACTAATCACCGCCAACTTTTTCCATCCCAGAGTCTCAGAGTCAATGGGTACATGCACGATAACATCTCCACGCGTGTGGGTTGGAAGATGAGCTATGGAAACCTTCAAAATTGCCCTACTGACCACGGCCAACTTTTTCCATCCCAGAGTCTTAGAGTCAATAGGTACATGCACGATAACATCTCCACGCGTGTGGATTGGAAGATGAGCTATGGAAGATGAGCTATGAGCTATGGTACCCTACTAATCACCGCCAACTTTTTCCATCCCAGAGTCTCAGAGTCAATGGGTACATGCACGATAACATCTCCACGCGTGTGGGTTGGAAGATGAGCTATGGAAGATGAGCTATGGAAGATGAGCTATGGAAGATGAGCTATGAGCTATGATGCCCTACTAATCACCGCCAACTTTTTCCATCCCAGAGTCTTAGAGTCAATGGGTACATGCACGATAACATCTCCACGCGTGTGGGTTGGAAGATGAGCTATGGAAACCTTAAAGATTGCCCTGCTGACCACCGCCAACTTTTTCCATCCCAGAGTCTTAGAGTCAATGGGTACATGCACGATAACATCACCACCCGTGTGGGTTGGAAGATGAGCTATGGAAACCTTAAAGATTGCCCTGCTGACCACCGCCAACTTTTTCCATCCCAGAGTCTTAGAGTCAATAGGTACATGCACGATAACATCTCCACGCGTGTGGGTTGGAAGATGAGCTATGGAAGATGAGCTATGAGCTATGGTGCCCTACTAATCACCGCCAACTTTTTCCATCCCAGAGTCTTAGAGTCAATGGGTACATGCACGATAACATCTCCACGCGTGTGGGTTGGAAGATGAGCTATGGAAACCTTAAAGATTGCCCTGCTGACCACCGCCAACTTTTTCCATCCCAGAGTCTTAGAGTCAATGGGTACATGCACGATAACATCACCACCCGTGTGGGTTGGAAGATGAGCTATGGAAACCTTAAAGATTGCCCTGCTGACCACCGCCAACTTTTTCCATCCCAGAGTCTTAGAGTCAATAGGTACATGCACGATAACATCTCCACGCGTGTGGGTTGGAAGATGAGCTATGGAAGATGAGCTATGAGCTATGGTGCCCTACTAATCACCGCCAACTTTTTCCATCCCAGAGTCTTAGAGTCAATGGGTACATGCACGATAACATCTCCACGCGTGTGGGTTGAAAGATGAGCTATGGAAGATGAGCTATGAGCTATGGTGCCCTACTAATCACCGCCAACTTTTTCCATCCCAGAGTCTTAGAGTCAGTGGGTACATGCACGATAACATCTGCACGCGTGTGGGTTGGAAGATGAGCTATGGAAACCTTCAAAATTGCCCTACTAATCACCGCCAACTTTTTCCATCCCAGAGTCTCAGAGTCAATGGGTACATGCACGATAACATCTCCACGCGTGTGGGTTGGAAGATGAGCTATGGAAGATGAGCTATGAGCTATGGTACCCTACTAATCACCGCCAACTTTTTCCATCCCAGAGTCTTAGAGTCAGTGGCTACATGCACGATAACATCTCCACGCGTGTGGGTTGGAAGATGAGCTATGGAAGATGAGCTATGAGCTATGGTGCCCTACTAATCACCGCCAACTTTTTCCATCCCAGAGTCTTAGAGTCAATGGGTACATGCACGATAACATCTCCACGCGTGTGGGTTGGAAGATGAGCTATGGAAACCTTCAAAATTGCCCTACTAATCACCGCCAACTTTTTCCATCCCAGAGTCTTAGAGTCAATGGGTACATGCACGATAATATCTCCACGCGTGTGGGTTGGAAGGTGAGCTATGGAAACCTTCAAAATTGCCCTACTGACCACGGCCAACTTTTTCCATCCGAGAGTCTTAGAGTCAATAGGTACATGCACGATAACATCACCGCCCGTGTGGATTGGAAGATGAGCTATGCAAGATGAGCTATGAGCTATGGTGCCCTACTAATCACCGCCAACTTTTTCCATCCCAGAGTCTTAGAGTCAGTGGGTACATGCACGATAACATCTCCACGCGTGTGGGTAGGAAGATGAGCTATGGAAACCTTCAAAATTTCCCTGCTGACCACCGCCAACTTTTTCCATCCCAGAGTCTCAGAGTCAATAGGTACATGCTCGATAACATCTCCACGCGTGTGGGTTGGAAGATGAGCTATGGAAGATAAGCTATGAGCTATGGTGCCCTACTAATCACCGCCAACTTTTTCCATCCCAGAGTCTCAAAGTCAATGGGTACATGCACGATAACATCTCCACGCGTGTGGGTTGGAAGATGAGCTATGGAAGATGAGCTATGAGCTATGGTGCCCTACTAATCACCGCCAACTTTTTCCATCCCAGAGTCTCAGAGTCAATGGGTACATGCACGATAACATCACCACCCGTGTGGGTTGGAAGATGAGCTATGGAAGATGAGCTATGAGCTATGGTGCCCTACTAATCACCGCCAACTTTTTCCATCCCAGAGTCTTAGAGTCAGTGGCTACATGCACGATAACATCTCCACGCGTGTGGGTAGGAAGATGAGCTATGGAAACCTTCAAAATTTCCCTGCTGACCACCGCCAACTTTTTCCATCCCAGAGTCTCAGAGTCAATAGGTACATGCACGATAACATCTCCACGCGTGTGGGTTGGAAGATGAGCTATGGAAGATAAGCTATGAGCTATGGTGCCCTACTAATCACCGCCAACTTTTTCCATCCCAGAGTCTCAAAGTCAATGGGTACATGCACGATAACATCTCCACGCGTGTGGGTTGGAAGATGAGCTATGGAAGATGAGCTATGAGCTATGGTGCCCTACTAATCACCGCCAACTTTTTCCATCCCAGAGTCTTAGAGTCAGTGGCTACATGCACGATAACATCTCCACGCGTGTGGGTTGGAAGATGAGCTATGGAAGATGAGCTATGAGCTATGGTGCCCTACTAATCACCGCCAACTTTTTCCATCCCAGAGTCTTAGAGTCAGTGGGTACATGCACGATAACATCACCGCCCTTGTGGATTGGAAGATGAGCTATGGAAGATGAGCTATGAGCTATGGTGCCCAACTAATCACCGCCAACTTTTTCCATCCCAGAGTCTTAGAGTAAGTGGGTACATGCACGATAACATCTCCACGCGTGTGGGTAGGAAGATGAGCTATGGAAACCTTCAAAATTTCCCTGCTGACCACCGCCAACTTTTTCCATCCCAGAGTCTCAGAGTCAATAGGTACATGCACGATAACATCTCCACGCGTGTGGGTTGGAAGATGAGCTATGGAAGATAAGCTATGAGCTATGGTGCCCTACTAATCACCGCCAACTTTTTCCATCCCAGAGTCTCAAAGTCAATGGGTACATGCACGATAACATCTCCACGCGTGTGGGTTGGAAGATGAGCTATGGAAGATGAGCTATGAGCTATGGTGCCCTACTAATCACCGCCAACTTTTTCCATCCCAGAGTCTCAGAGTCAATGGGTACATGCACGATAACATCACCACCCGTGTGGGTTGGAAGATGAGCTATGAGCTATGGTGCCCTACTAATCACCGCCAACTTTTTCCATCCCAGAGTCTTAGAGTCAGTGGCTACATGCACGATAACATCTCCACGCGTGTGGGTTGGAAGATGAGCTATGGAAGATGAGCTATGAGCTATGGTGCCCTACTAATCACCGCCAACTTTTCCCATCCAGAGTCTTAGAGTCAGTGGCTACATGCACGATAACATCTCCACGCGTGTGGGTTGGAAGATGAGCTATGGAAGATGAGCTATGAGCTATGGTGCCCTACTAATCACCGCCAACTTTTTCCATCCCAGAGTCTTAGAGTCAGTGGCTACATGCACGATAACATCTCCACGCGTGTGGGTTGGAAGATGAGCTATGAGCTATGGTGCCCTACTAATCACCGCCAATTTTTTCCATCCCAGAGTCTTAGAGTCAATGGGGACATGCACGATAACATCTCCACGCGTGTGGGTTGGAAGATGAGCTATGGAAACCTTCAAAATTGCCATACTAATCACCGCCAACTTTTTCCATCCCAGAGTCTTAGAGTCAATGGGTACATGCACGATAATATTTCCACGCGTGTGGGTTGGAAGATGAGCTATGGAAACCTTCAAAATTGCCCTACTGACCACGGCCAACTTTTTCCATCCCAGAGTCTCAGAGTCAATGGGTACATGCACGATAACATCTCCACGCGTGTGGGTTAGAAGATGAGCTATGGAAGATGAGCTATGAGCTATGGTGCCCTACTAATCACCGCCAACTTTTTCCATCCCAGAGTCTCAGAGTCAATGGGTACATGCACGATAACATCACCACCCGTGTGGGTTGGAAGATGAGTTATGGAAGATGAGCTATGAGCTATGGTGCCCTACTAATCACCGCCAACTTTTTCCATCCCAGAGTCTCAGAGTCAATGGGTACATGCACGATAACATCTCCACGCGTGTGGGTTGGAAGATGAGCTATGGAAGATGAGCTATGAGCTATGGTGCCCTACTAATCACCGCCTACTTTTTCCATCCCAGAGTCTTAGAGTCAATGGGTACATGCACGATAACATCTCCACGCGTGTGGGTTGGAAGATGAGCTATGGAAACCTTAAAGATTGCCCTGCTGACCACCGCCAACTTTTTCCATCCCAGAGTCTTAGAGTCAATGGGTACATGCACGATAACATCACCACCCGTGTGGGTTGGAAGATGAGCTATGGAAACCTTAAAGATTGCCCTGCTGACCACCGCCAACTTTTTCCATCCCAGAGTCTTAGAGTCAATAGGTACATGCACGATAACATCTCCACGCGTGTGGGTTGGAAGATGAGCTATGGAAGATGAGCTATGAGCTATGGTGCCCTACTAATCACCGCCAACTTTTTCCATCCCAGAGTCTTAGAGTCAATGGGTACATGCACGATAACATCTCCACGCGTGTGGGTTGGAAGATGAGCTATGGAAACCTTCAAAATTGCCCTACTAATCACCGCCAACTTTTTCCATCCCAGAGTCATAGAGTCAATGGGTACATGCACGATAATACCTCCACGCGTGTGGGTTGGAAGATGAGCTATGGAAACCTTCAAAATTGCCCTACTAATCACCGCCAACTTTTTCCATCCCAGAGTCTTAGAGTCAGTGGGTACATGCACGATAACATCTCCACGCGTGTGGGTTTGAAGATGAGCTATGGAAACCTTCAAAATTGCCCTACTAATCACCGCCAACTTTTTCCATCCCAGAGTCTCAGAGTCAATGGGTACATGCACGATAACATCACCGCCCGTGTGGATTGGAAGATGAGCTATGGAAATCTTAAAGATTGCCCTGCTGACCACCGCCAACTTTTTCCATCCCAGAGTCTTAGAGTCAATGGGTACATGCACGATAATATCTCCACTCGTGTGGGTTGGAAGATGAGCTATGGAAACCTTCAAAATTGCCCTACTAATCACCGCCAACTTTTTCCATCCCAGAGTCTCAGAGTCAATGGGTATATGCACGATAACATCTCCACGCGTGTGGGTTGGAAGATGAGCTATGAGCTATGGTGCCCTACTAATCACCGCCAACTTTTTCCATCCCAGAGTCTTAGAGTCAATAGGTACAAGCACGATAACATCTCCACGCGTGTGGGTTGGAAGATGAGCTATGGAAACCTTCAAAATTGCCCTACTGACCACGGCCAACTTTTTCCATCCGAGAGTCTTAGAGTCAATAGGTACATGCACGATAACATCTCCACGCGTGTGGGTTGGAAGATGAGCTATGGAAGATCAGCTATGAGCTATGGTGCCCTACTAATCACCGCCAACTTTTTCCATCCCAGAGTCTTAGAGTCAATAGGTACATGCACGATCACATCTCCACGCGTGTGGATTGGAAGATGAGCTATTGAAGATGAGCTATGAGCTATGGTACCCTACTAATCACCGCCAACTTTTTCCATCCCAGAGTCTCAGAGTCAATGGGTACATGCACGATAACATCTCCACGCGTGTGGGTTGGAAGATGAGCTATGGAAGATGACCTATGGAAGATGAGCTATGAGCTATGGTGCCCTACCAATCACCGCCAACTTTTTCCATCCCAGAGTCTTAGAGTCAATGGGTACATGCACGATAACATCTCCACGCGTGTGGGTTGGAAGATGAGCTATGGAAACCTTAAAGATTGCCCTGCTGACCACCGCCAACTTTTTCCATCCCAGAGTCTTAGAGTCAATGGGTACATGCACGATAACATCACCACCCGTGTGGGTTGGAAGATGAGCTATGGAAACCTTAAAGATTGCCCTGCTGACCACCGCCAACTTTTTCCATCCCAGAGTCTTAGAGTCAATAGGTACATGCACGATAACATCTCCACGCGTGTGGGTTGGAAGATGAGCTATGGAAGATGAGCTATGAGCTATGGTGCCCTACTAATCACCGCCAACTTTTTCCATCCCAGAGTCTTAGAGTCAATGGGTACATGCACGATAACATCTCCACGCGTGTGGGTTGGAAGATGAGCTATGGAAACCTTCAAAATTGCCCTACTAATCACCGCCAACTTTTTCCATCCCAGAGTCTCAGAGTCAATGGGTACATGCACGATAACATCTCCACGCGTGTGGGTTGGAAGATGAGCTATGGAAGATGAGCTATGAGCTATGGTGCCCTACTAATCACCGCCAACTTTTTCCATCCCAGAGTCTTAGAGTCAATGGGTACATGCACGATAACATCTCCACGCGTGTGGGTTGGAAGATGAGCTATGGAAACCTTCAAAATTGCCCTACTAATCACCGCCAACTTTTTCCATCCCAGAGTCTCAGAGTCAGTGGCTACATGCACGATAACATCTCCACGCGTGTGGGTTGGAAGATGAGCTATGGAAGATGAGCTATGAGCTATGGTGCCCTACTAATCACCGCCAACTTTTTCCATCCCAGAGTCTTAGAGTCAGTGGGTACATGCACGATAACATCACCGCCCTTGTGGATTGGAAGATGAGCTATGGAAGATGAGCTATGAGCTATGGTGCCCTACTAATCACCGCCAACTTTTTCCATCCCAGAGTCTTAGAGTCAATGGGTACATGCACGATAACATCTCCACGCGTGTGGGTTGGAAGATGAGCTATGGAAACCTTCAAAATTGCCCTACTGACCACGGCCAACTTTTTCCATCCCAGAGTCTTAGAGTCAATAGGTACATGCACGATAACATCTCCACGCGTGTGGATTGGAAGATGAGCTATGGAAGATGAGCTATGAGCTATGGTACCCTACTAATCACCGCCAACTTTTTCCATCCCAGAGTCTCAGAGTCAATGGGTACATGCACGATAACATCTCCACGCGTGTGGGTTGGAAGATGAGCTATGGAAGATGAGCTATGAGCTATGGTGCCCTACTAATCACCGCCAACTTTTTCCATCCCAGAGTCTTAGAGTCAATGGGTACATGCACGATAACATCTCCACGCGTGTGGGTTGGAAGATGAGCTATGGAAACCTTCAAAATTGCCCTACTAATCACCGCCAACTTTTTCCATCCCAGAGTCTCAGAGTCAATGGGTACATGCACGATAACATCTCCACGCGTGTGGGTTGGAAGATGAGCTATGGAAACCTTAAAGATTGCCCTGCTGACCACCGCCAACTTTTTCCATCCCAGAGTCTTAGAGTCAATGGGTACATGCACGATAACATCACCACCCGTGTGGGTTGGAAGATGAGCTATGGAAACCTTAAAGATTGCCCTGCTGACCACCGCCAACTTTTTCCATCCCAGAGTCTTAGAGTCAATAGGTACATGCACGATAACATCTCCACGCGTGTGGGTTGGAAGATGAGCTATGGAAGATGAGCTATGAGCTATGGTGCCCTACTAATCACCGCCAACTTTTTCCATCCCAGAGTCTTAGAGTCAATGGGTACATGCACGATAACATCTCCACGCGTGTGGGTTGGAAGATGAGCTATGGAAACCTTAAAGATTGCCCTGCTGACCACCGCCAACTTTTTCCATCCCAGAGTCTTAGAGTCAATGGGTACATGCACGATAACATCACCACCCGTGTGGGTTGGAAGATGAGCTATGGAAACCTTAAAGATTGCCCTGCTGACCACCGCCAACTTGTTCCATCCCAGAGTCTTAGAGTCAATAGGTACATGCACGATAGCATCTCCACGCGTGTGGGTTGGAAGATGAGCTATGGAAGATGAGCTATGGAAGATGAGCTATGAGCTATGGTGCCCTACTAATCACCGCCAACTTTTTCCATCCCAGAGTCTTAGAGTCAATGGGTACATGCACGATAACATCTCCACGCGTGTGGGTTGAAAGATGAGCTATGGAAGATGAGCTATGAGCTATGGTGCCCTACTAATCACCGCCAACTTTTTCCATCCCAGAGTCTTAGAGTCAGTGGGTACATGCACGATAACATCTCCACGCGTGTGGGTTGGAAGATGAGCTATGGAAACCTTCAAAATTGCCCTACTAATCACCGCCAACTTTTTCCATCCCAGAGTCTCAGAGTCAATGGGTACATGCACGATAACATCTCCACGCGTGTGGGTTGGAAGATGAGCTATGGAAGATGAGCTATGAGCTATGGTACCCTACTAATCACCGCCAACTTTTTCCATCCCAGAGTCTTAGAGTCAGTGGCTACATGCACGATAACATCTCCACGCGTGTGGGTTGGAAGATGAGCTATGGAAGATGAGCTATGAGCTATGGTGCCCTACTAATCACCGCCAACTTTTTCCATCCCAGAGTCTTAGAGTCAATGGGTACATGCACGATAACATCTCCACGCGTGTGGGTTGGAAGATGAGCTATGGAAACCTTCAAAATTGCCCTACTAATCACCGCCAACTTTTTCCATCCCAGAGTCTTAGAGTCAATGAGTACATGCACGATAATATCTCCACGCGTGTGGGTTGGAAGATGAGCTATGGAAACCTTCAAAATTGCCCTACTGACCACGGCCAACTTTTTCCATCCGAGAGTCTTAGAGTCAATAGGTACATGCACGATAATATCACCGCCCGTGTGGATTGGAAGATGAGCTATGGAAGATGAGCTATGAGCTATGGTGCCCTACTAATCACCGCCAACTTTTTCCATCCCAGAGTCTTAGAGTCAGTGGGTACATGCACGATAACATCTCCACGCGTGTGGGTAGGAAGATGAGCTATGGAAACCTTCAAAATTTCCCTGCTGACCACCGCCAACTTTTTCCATCCCAGAGTCTCAGAGTCAATAGGTACATGCACGATAACATCTCCACGCGTGTGGGTTGGAAGATGAGCTATGGAAGATAAGCTATGAGCTATGGTGCCCTACTAATCACCGCCAACTTTTTCCATCCCAGAGTCTCAAAGTCAATGGGTACATGCACGATAACATCTCCATGCGTGTACGTTGGAAGATGAGCTATGGAAGATGAGCTATGAGCTATGGTGCCCTACTAATCACCGCCAACTTTTTCCATCCCAGAGTCTCAGAGTCAATGGGTACATGCACGATAACATCACCACCCGTGTGGGTTGGAAGATGAGCTATGAGCTATGGTGCCCTACTAATCACCGCCAACTTTTTCCATCCCAGAGTCTTAGAGTCAGTGGCTACATGCACGATAACATCTCCACGCGTGTGGGTTGGAAGATGAGCTATGGAAGATGAGCTATGAGCTATGGTGCCCTACTAATCACCGTCAACTTTTTCCATCCCAGAGTCTTAGAGTCAGTGGCTACATGCACGATAACATCTCCACGCGTGTGGGTTGGAAGATGAGCTATGGAAGATGAGCTATGAGCTATGGTGCCCTACTAATCACCGCCAACTTTTTCGATCCCAGAGTCTTAGAGTCAATTTGTACATGCACGATAACATCTCCACGCGTGTGGGTTGGAAGATGAGCTATGGAAACCTTCAAAATTGCCCTACTAATCACCGCCAACTTTTTCCATCCCAGAGTCTTAGAGTCAATGGGTACATGCACGATAATATCTCCACGCGTGTGGGTTGGAAGATGAGCTATGGAAACCTTCAAAATTGCCCTACTGACCACGGCCAACTTTTTCCATCCCAGAGTCTCAGAGTCAATGGGTACATGCACGATAACATCTCCACGCGTGTGGGTTGGAAGATGAGCTTTGGAAGATGAGCTATGAGCTATGGTGCCCTACTAATCACCGCCAACTTTTTCCATCCCAGAGTCTCAGAGTATGGGTACATGCACGATAACATCACCACCCGTGTGGGTCGGAAGATGAGTTATGGAAGATGAGCTATGAGCTATGGTGCCCTACTAATCACCGCCAACTTTTTCCATCCCAGAGTCTCAGAGTCAATGGGTACATGCACGATAACATCTCCACGCGTGTGGGTTGGAAGATGAGCTATGGAAGATGAGCTATGAGCTATGGTGCCCTACTAATCACCGCCAACTTTTTCCATCCCAGAGTCTTAGAGTCAATGGGTACATGCACGATAACATCTCCACGCGTGTGGGTTGGAAGATGAGCTATGGAAACCTTCAAAATTGCCCTACTAATCACCGCCAACTTTTTCCATCCCAGAGTCTTAGAGTCAATGGGTACATGCACGATAACATCTCCACGCGTGTGGGTTGGAAGATGAGCTATGGAAACCTTCAAAATTGCCCTACTGACCACGGCCAACTGTTTCCATCCGAGAGTCTTAGAGTCAATAGGTACATGCACGATAACATCTCCACGCGTGTGGGTTGGAAGATGAGCTATGGAAGATGAGCTATGAGCTATGGTGCCCTACTAATCACCGCCAACTTTTTCCATCCCAGAGTCTCAGAGTCAATTGGTACATGCACGATAACATCTCCACGCGTGTGGGTTGGAAGATGAGCTATGGAAGATGAGCTATGAGCTATGGTGCCCTACTACTCAACGCCAACTTTTTCCATCCCAGAGTCTCAGAGTCAATGGGTACATGCACGATAACATCTCCACGCGTGTGGGTTGGAAGATGAGCTATGGAAGATGAGCTATGAGCTATGGTGCCCTACTAATCACCGCCAACTTTTTCCATCCCAGAGTCTTAGAGTCAGTGGCTACATGCACGATAACATCTCCACGCGTGTGGGTTGGAAGATGAGCTATGGAAGATGAGCTATGAGCTATGGTGCCCTACTAATCACCGCCAACTTTTTCCATCCCAGAGTCTTAGAGTCAATGGGTACAGGCACGATAACATCTCCACGCGTGTGGGTTGGAAGATGAGCTATGGAAACCTTCAAAATTGCCCTACTAATCACCGCCAACTTTTTCCATCCCAGAGTCTCAAAGTCAATGGGTACATGCACGATAACATCTCCACGCGTGTGGGTTGGAAGATGAGCTATGGAAGATGAGCTATGAGCTATGGTGCCCTACTAATCACCGCCAACTTTTTCCATCCCAGAGTCTCAGAGTCAATGGGTACATGCACGATAACATCTCCACGCGTGTGGGTTGGAAGATGAGCTATGGAATATGAGCTATGAGCTATGGTGCCCTACTAATCACCGCCAACTTTTTCCATCCCAGAGTCTTAGAGTCAATGGGTACAGGCACGATAACATCTCCACGCGTGTGGGTTGGAAGATGAGCTATGGAAACCTTCAAAATTGCCCTACTAATCACCGCCAACTTTTTCCATCCCAGAGTCTTAGAGTCAATGGGTACATGCACGATAACATCTCCACGCGTGTGGGTTGGAAGATGAGCTATGGAAACCTTCAAAATTGCCCTACTAATCACCGCCAACTTTTTCCATCCCAGAGTCTTAGAGTCAATGGGTACATGCACGATAATATCTCCACGCGTGTGGGTTGGAAGATGAGTTATGGAAGATGAGCTATGAGCTATGGTGCCCTACTAATCACCGCCAACTTTTTCCATCCCAGAGTCTCAGAGTCAATGGGTACATGCACGATAACATCTCCACGCGTGTGGGTTGGAAGATGAGCTATGGAAGATGAGCTATGAGCTATGGTGCCCTACTAATCACCGCCAACTTTTTCCATCCCAGAGTCTCAGAGTCAATTGGTACATGCACGATAACATCTCCACGCGTGTGGGTTGGAAGATGAGCTATGAGCTATGGTGCCCTACTACTCAACGCCAACTTTTTCCATCCCAGAGTCTCAGAGTCAATGGGTACATGCACGATAACATCTCCACGCGTGTGGGTTGGAAGATGAGCTATGGAAGATGAGCTATGAGCTATGGTGCCCTACTAATCACCGCCAACTTTTTCCATCCCAGAGTCTTAGAGTCAGTGGCTACATGCACGATAACATCTCCACGCGTGTGGGTTGGAAGATGAGCTATGGAAGATGAGCTATGAGCTATGGTGCCCTACTAATCACCGCCAACTTTTTCCATCCCAGAGTCTTAGAGTCAATGGGTACAGGCACGATAACATCTCCACGCGTGTGGGTTGGAAGATGAGCTATGGAAACCTTCAAAATTGCCCTACTAATCACCGCCAACTTTTTCCATCCCAGAGTCTCAAAGTCAATGGGTACATGCACGATAACATCTCCACGCGTGTGGGTTGGAAGATGAGCTATGGAAGATGAGCTATGAGCTATGGTGCCCTACTAATCACCGCCAACTTTTTCCATCCCAAAGTCTCAGAGTCAATGGGTACATGCACGATAACATCACCACCCGTGTGGGTTGGAAGATGAGCTATGGAAACCTTCAAAATTGCCCTACTAATCACCGCCAACTTTTTCCATCCCAGAGTCTTAGAGTCAGTGGCTACATGCACGATAACATCTCCACGCGTGTGGGTTGGAAGATGAGCTATGGAAGATGAGCTATGAGCTATGGTGCCCTACTAATCACCGCCAACTTTTTAAATCCCAGAGTCTCAGAGTCAATTGGTACATGCACGATAACATCTCCACGCGTGTGGGTTGGAAGATGAGCTATGGAAGATGAGCTATGAACTATGGTGCCCTACTACTCAACGCCAACTTTTTCCATCCCAGAGTCTTAGAGTCAGTGGCTACATGCACGATAACATCTCCACGCGTGTGGGTTGGAAGATGAGCTATGGAAGATGAGCTATGAGCTATGGTGCCCTACTAATCACCGCCAACTTTTTCCATCCCAGAGTCTTAGAGTCAATGGGTACAGGCACGATAACATCTCCACGCGTGTGGGTTGGAAGATGAGCTATGGAAACCTTCAAAATTGCCCTACTAATCACCGCCAACTTTTTCCATCCCAGAGTCTCAAAGTCAATGGGTACATGCACGATAACATCTCCACGCGTGTGGGTTGGAAGATGAGCTATGGAAGATGAGCTATGAGCTATGGTGCCCTACTAATCACCGCCAACTTTTTCCATCCCAGAGTCTCAGAGTCAATGGGTACATGCACGATAACATCACCACCCGTGTGGGTTGGAAGATGAGCTATGAGCTATGGTGCCCTACTAATCACCGCCAACTTTTTCCATCCCAGAGTCTTAGAGTCAGTGGCTACATGCACGATAACATCTCCACGCGTGTGGGTTGGAAGATGAGCTATGGAAGATGAGCTATGAGCTATGGTGCCCTACTAATCACCGCCAACTTTTTCCATCCCAGAGTCTTAGAGTCAGTGGCTACATGCACGATAACATCTCCACGCGTGTGGGTTGGAAGATGAGCTATGGAAGATGAGCTATGAGCTATGGTGCCCTACTAATCACCGCCAACTTTTTCCATCCCAGAGTCTTAGAGTCAATGGGTACATGCACGATAACATCTCCACGCGTGTGGGTTGGAAGATGAGCTATGGAAGATGAGCTATGAGCTATGGTGCCCTACTAATCACCGCCAACTTTTTCCATCCCAGAGTCTTAGAGTCAATGGGTACATGCACGATAACATCTCCACGCGTGTGGGTTGGAAGATGAGCTATGGAAACCTTCAAAATTGCCCTACTAATCACCGCCAACTTTTTCCATCCCAGAGTCTTAGAGTCAGTGGCTACATGCACGATAACATCTCCACGCGTGTGGGTTGGAAGATGAGCTATGGAAGATGAGCTATGAGCTATGGTGCCCTACTAATCACCGCCAACTTTTTCCATCCCAGAGTCTTAGAGTCAATGGGTACAGGCACGATAACATCTCCACGCGTGTGGGTTGGAAGATGAGCTATGGAAACCTTCAAAATTGCCCTACTAATCACCGCCAACTTTTTCCATCCCAGAGTCTTAGAGTCAATGGGTACATGCACGATAACATCTCCACGCGTGTGGGTTGGAAGATGAGCTATGGAAACCTTCAAAATTGCCCTACTAATCACCGCCAACTTTTTCCATCCCAGAGTCTTAGAGTCAATGGGTACATGCACGATAATATCTCCACGCGTGTGGGTTGGAAGATGAGCTATGGAAACCTTCAAAATTGCCCTACTGACCACGGCCAACTTTTTCCATCCCAGAGTCTCAGAGTCAATGGGTACATGCACGATAACATCTCCACGCGTGTGGGTTGGAAGATGAGCTATGGAAGATGAGCTATGAGCTATGGTGCCCTACTAATCACCGCCAACTTTTTCCATCCCAGAGTCTCAGAGTCAATGGGTACATGCACGATAACATCACCACCCGTGTGGGTTGGAAGATGAGTTATGGAAGATGAGCTATGAGCTATGGTGCCCTACTAATCACCGCCAACTTTTTCCATCCCAGAGTCTCAGAGTCAATGGGTACATGCACGATAACATCTCCACGCGTGTGGGTTGGAAGATGAGCTATGGAAGATGAGCTATGAGCTATGGTGCCCTACTAATTACCGCCAACTTTTTCCATCCCAGAGTCTTAGAGTCAGTGGCTACATGCACGATAACATCTCCACGCGTGTGGGTTGGAAGATGAGCTATGGAAGATGAGCTATGAGCTATGGTGCCCTACTACTCAACGCCAACTTTTTCCATCCCAGAGTCTCAGAGTCAATGGGTACATGCACGATAACATCTCCACGCGTGTGGGTTGGAAGATGAGCTATGGAAGATAAGCTATGAGCTATGGTGCCCTACTAATCACCGCCAACTTTTTCCATCCCAGAGTCTTAGAGTCAGTGGCTACATGCACGATAACATCTCCACGCGTGTGGGTTGGAAGATGAGCTATGGAAGATGAGCTATGAGCTATGGTGCCCTACTAATCACCGCCAACTTTTTCCATCCCAGAGTCTTAGAGTCAATGGGTACAGGCACGATAACATCTCCACGCGTGTGGGTTGGAAGATGAGCTATGGAAACCTTCAAAATTGCCCTACTAATCACCGCCAACTTTTTCCATCCCAGAGTCTTAGAGTCAGTGGCTACATGCACGATAACATCTCCACGCGTGTGGGTTGGAAGATGAGCTATGGAAGATGAGCTATGAGCTATGGTGCCCTACTAATCACCGCCAACTTTTTCCATCCCAGAGTCTCAGAGTCAATGGGTACATGCACGATAACATCACCACCCGTGTGGGTTGGAAGATGAGCTATGAGCTATGGTGCCCTACTAATCACCGCCAACTTTTTCCATCCCAGAGTCTTAGAGTCAGTGGCTACATGCACGATAACATCTCCACGCGAGTGGGTTGGAAGATGAGCTATGGAAGATGAGCTATGAGCTATGGTGCCCTACTAATCACCGCCAACTTTTTCCATCCCAGAGTCTTAGAGTCAGTGGCTACATGCACGATAACATCTCCACGCGTGTGGGTTGGAAGATGAGCTATGGAAGATGAGCTATGAGCTATGGTGCCCTACTAATCACCGCCAACTTTTTCCATCCCAGAGTCTTAGAGTCAATGGGTACATGCACGATAACATCTCCACGCGTGTGGGTTGGAAGATGAGCTATGGAAGATGAGCTATGAGCTATGGTGCCCTACTAATCACCGCCAACTTTTTCCATCCCAGAGTCTTAGAGTCAATGGGTACATGCACGATAACATCTCCACGCGTGTGGGTTGGAAGATGAGCTATGGAAACCTTCAAAATTGCCCTACTAATCACCGCCAACTTTTTCCATCCCAGAGTCTTAGAGTCAGTGGCTACATGCACGATAACATCTCCACGCGTGTGGGTTGGAAGATGAGCTATGGAAGATGAGCTATGAGCTATGGTGCCCTACTAATCACCGCCAACTTTTTCCATCCCAGAGTCTTAGAGTCAATGGGTACAGGCACGATAACATCTCCACGCGTGTGGGTTGGAAGATGAGCTATGGAAACCTTCAAAATTGCCCTACTAATCACCGCCAACTTTTTCCATCCCAGAGTCTTAGAGTCAATGGGTACATGCACGATAACATCTCCACGCGTGTGGGTTGGAAGATGAGCTATGGAAACCTTCAAAATTGCGCTACTAATCACCGCCAACTTTTTCCATCCCAGAGTCTTAGAGTCAATGGGTACATGCACGATAATATCTCCACGCGTGTGGGTTGGAAGATGAGCTATGGAAACCTTCAAAATTGCCCTACTGACCACGGCCAACTTTTTCCATCCCAGAGTCTCAGAGTCAATGGGTACATGCACGATAACATCTCCACGCGTGTGGGTTGGAAGATGAGCTATGGAAGATGAGCTATGAGCTATGGTGCCCTACTAATCACCGCCAACTTTTTCCATCCCAGAGTCTCAGAGTCAATGGGTACATGCACGATAACATCACCACCCGTGTGGGTTGGAAGATGAGTTATGGAAGATGAGCTATGAGCTATGGTGCCCTACTAATCACCGCCAACTTTTTCCATCCCAGAGTCTCAGAGTCAATGGGTACATGCACGATAACATCTCCACGCGTGTGGGTTGCAAGATGAGCTATGGAAGATGAGCTATGAGCTATGGTGCCCTACTAATTACCGCCAACTTTTTCCATCCCAGAGTCTTAGAGTCAGTGGCTACATGCACGATAACATCTCCACGCGTGTGGGTTGGAAGATGAGCTATGGAAGATGAGCTATGAGCTATGGTGCCCTACTAATCACCGCCAACTTTTTCCATCCCAGAGTCTTAGAGTCAATGGGTACATGCACGATAACATCTCCACGCGTGTGGGTTGGAAGATGAGCTATGGAAACCTTCAAAATTGCCCTACTAATCACCGCCAACTTTTTCCATCCCAGAGTCTTAGAGTCAATGGGTACATGCACGATAACATCTCCACGCGTGTGGGTTGGAAGATGAGCTATGGAAACCTTCAAAATTGCCCTACTGACCACGGCCAACTTTTTCCATCCGAGAGTCTTAGAGTCAATAGGTACATGCACGATAACATCTCCACGCGTGTGGGTTGGAAGATGAGCTATGGAAGATGAGCTATGAGCTATGGTGCCCTACTAATCACCGCCAACTTTTTAAATCCCAGAGTCTCAGAGTCAATTGGTACATGCACGATAACATCTCCACGCGTGTGGGTTGGAAGATGAGCTATGGAAGATGAGCTATGAGCTATGGTGCCCTACTACTCAACGCCAACTTTTTCCATCCCAGAGTCTCAGAGTCAATGGGTACATGCACGATAACATCTCCACGCGTGTGGGTTGGAAGATGAGCTATGGAAGATAAGCTATGAGCTATGGTGCCCTACTAATCACCGCCAACTTTTTCCATCCCAGAGTCTTAGAGTCAGTGGCTACATGCACGATAACATCTCCACGCGTGTGGGTTGGAAGATGAGCTATGGAAGATGAGCTATGAGCTATGGTGCCCTACTAATCACCGCCAACTTTTTCCTGTCAATGGGTACAGGCACGATAACATCTCCACGCGTGTGGGTTGGAAGATGAGATATGGAAACCTTCAAAATTGCCCTACTAATCACCGCCAACTTTTTCCATCCCAGAGTCTCAAAGTCAATGGGTACATGCACGATAACATCTCCACGCGTGTGGGTTGGAAGATGAGCTATGGAAGATGAGCTATGAGCTATGGTGCCCTACTAATCACCGCCAACTTTTTCCATCCCAGAGTCTCAGAGTCAATGGGTACATGCACGATAACATCACCACCCGTGTGGGTTGGAAGATGAGCTATGAGCTATGGTGCCCTACTAATCACCGCCAACTTTTTCCATCCCAGAGTCTTAGAGTCAGTGGCTACATGCACGATAACATCTCCACGCGTGTGGGTTGGAAGATGAGCTATGGAAGATGAGCTATGAGCTATGGTGCCCTACTAATCACCGCCAACTTTTTCCATCCCAGAGTCTTAGAGTCAGTGGCTACATGCACGATAACATCTCCACGCGTGTGGGTTGGAAGATGAGCTATGGAAGATGAGCTATGAGCTATGGTGCCCTACTAATCACCGCCAACTTTTTCCATCCCAGAGTCTTAGAGTCAGTGGCTACATGCACGATAACATCTCCACGCGTGTGGGTTGGAAGATGAGCTATGGAAGATGAGCTATGAGCTATGGTGCCCTACTAATCACCGCCAACTTTTTCCATCCCAGAGTCTTAGAGTCAATGGGTACATGCACGATAACATCTCCACGCGTGTGGGTTGGAAGATGAGCTATGGAAACCTTGAAAATTGCCCTACTAATCACCGCCAACTTTTTCCATCCCAGAGTCTTAGAGTCAGTGGCTACATGCACGATAACATCTCCACGCGTGTGGGTTGGAAGATGAGCTATGGAAGATGAGCTATGAGCTATGGTGCCCTACTAATCACCGCCAACTTTTTCCATCCCAGAGTCTTAGAGTCAATGGGTACAGGCACGATAACATCTCCACGCGTGTGGGTTGGAAGATGAGCTATGGAAACCTTCAAAATTGCCCTACTAATCACCGCCAACTTTTTCCATCCCAGAGTCTTAGAGTCAATGGGTACATGCACGATAACATCTCCACGCGTGTGGGTTGGAAGATGAGCTATGGAAACCTTCAAAATTGCCCTACTAATCACCGCCAACTTTTTCCATCCCAGAGTCTTAGAGTCAATGGGTACATGCACGATAATATCTCCACGCGTGTGGGTTGGAAGATGAGCTATGGAAACCTTCAAAATTGCCCTACTGACCACGGCCAACTTTTTCCATCCCAGAGTCTCAGAGTCAATGGGTAAATGCACGATAACATCTCCACGCGTGTGGGTTGGAAGATGAGCTATGGAAGATGAGCTATGAGCTATGGTGCCCTACTAATCACCGCCAACTTTTTCCATCCCAGAGTCTCAGAGTCAATGGGTACATGCACGATAACATCACCACCCGTGTGGGTTGGAAGATGAGTTATGGAAGATGAGCTATGAGCTATGGTGCCCTACTAATCACCGCCAACTTTTTCCATCCCAGAGTCTCAGAGTCAATGGGTACATGCACGATAATATCTCCACGCGTGTGGGTTGGAAGATGAGCTATGGAAGATGAGCTATGGTGCCCTACTAATCACCGCCAACTTTTTCCATCCCAGAGTCTTAGAGTCAGTGGCTACATGCACGATAACATCTCCACGCGTGTGGGTTGGAAGATGAGCTATGGAAGATGAGCTATGAGCTATGGTGCCCTACTAATCACCGCCAACTTTTTCCATCCCAGAGTCTTAGAGTCAATGGGTACATGCACGATAACATCTCCACGCGTGTGGGTTGGAAGATGAGCTATGGAAACCTTCAAAATTGCCCTACTAATCACCGCCAACTTTTTCCATCCCAGAGTCTTAGAGTCAATGGGTACATGCACGATAACATCTCCACGCGTGTGGGTTGGAAGATGAGCTATGGAAACCTTCAAAATTGCCCTACTGACCACGGCCAACTTTTTCCATCCGAGAGTCTTAGAGTCAATAGGTACATGCACGATAACATCTCCACGCGTGTGGGTTGGAAGATGAGCTATGGAAGATGAGCTATGAGCTATGGTGCCCTACTAATCACCGCCAACTTTTTAAATCCCAGAGTCTCAGAGTCAATTGGTACATGCACGATAACATCTCCACGCGTGTGGGTTGGAAGATGAGCTATGGAAGATGAGCTATGAGCTATGGTGCCCTACTACTCAACGCCAACTTTTTCCATCCCGGAGTCTCAGAGTCAATGGGTACATGCACGATAACATCTCCACGCGTGTGGGTTGGAAGATGAGCTATGGAAGATAAGCTATGAGCTATGGTGCCCTACTAATCACCGCCAACTTTTTCCATCCCAGAGTCTTAGAGTCAGTGGCTACATGCACGATAACATCTCCACGCGTGTGGGTTGGAAGATGAGCTATGGAAGATGAGCTATGAGCTATGGTGCCCTACTAATCACCGCCAACTTTTTCCATCCCAGAGTCTTAGAGTCAATGGGTACAGGCACGATAACATCTCCACGCGTGTGGGTTGGAAGATGAGCTATGGAAACCTTCAAAATTGCCCTACTAATCACCGCCAACTTTTTCCATCCCAGAGTCTCAGAGTCAATGGGTACATGCACGATAACATCTCCACGCGTGTGGGTTGGAAGATGAGCTATGGAAGATGAGCTATGAGCTATGGTGCCCTACTAATCACCGCCAACTTTTTCCATCCCAGAGTCTCAGAGTCAATGGGTACATGCACGATAACATCACCACCCGTGTGGGTTGGAAGATGAGCTATGAGCTATGGTGCCCTACTAATCACCGCCAACTTTTTCCATCCCAGAGTCTTAGAGTCAGTGGCTACATGCACGATAACATCTCCACGCGTGTGGGTTGGAAGATGAGCTATGGAAGATGAGCTATGAGCTATGGTGCCCTACTAATCACCGCCAACTTTTTCCATCCCAGAGTCTTAGAGTCAGTGGCTACATGCACGATAACATCTCCACGCGTGTGGGTTGGAAGATGAGCTATGGAAGATGAGCTATGAGCTATGGTGCCCTACTAATCACCGCCAACTTTTTCCATCCCAGAGTCTTAGAGTCAGTGGCTACATGCACGATAACATCTCCACGCGTGTGGGTTGGAAGATGAGCTATGGAAGATGAGCTATGAGCTATGGTGCCCTACTAATCACCGCCAACTTTTTCCATCCCAGAGTCTTAGAGTCAATGGGTACATGCACGATAACATCTCCACGCGTGTGGGTTGGAAGATGAGCTATGGAAACCTTCAAAATTGCCCTACTAATCACCGCCAACTTTTTCCATCCCAGAGTCTTAGAGTCAGTGGCTACATGCACGATAACATCTCCACGCGTGTGGGTTGGAAGATGAGCTATGGAAGATGAGCTATGAGCTATGGTGCCCTACTAATCACCGCCAACTTTTTCCATCCCAGAGTCTTAGAGTCAATGGGTACAGGCACGATAACATCTCCACGCGTGTGGGTTGGAAGATGAGCTATGGAAACCTTCAAAATTGCCCTACTAATCACCGCCAACTTTTTCCATCCCAGAGTCTTAGAGTCAATGGGTACATGCACGATAACATCTCCACGCGTGTGGGTTGGAAGATGAGCTATGGAAACCTTCAAAATTGCCCTACTAATCACCGCCAACTTTTTCCATCCCAGAGTCTTAGAGTCAATGGGTACATGCACGATAATATCTCCACGCGTGTGGGTTGGAAGATGAGCTATGGAAACCTTCAAAATTGCCCTACTGACCACGGCCAACTTTTTCCATCCCAGAGTCTCAGAGTCAATGGGTACATGCACGATAACATCTCCACGCGTGTGGGTTGGAAGATGAGCTATGGAAGATGAGCTATGAGCTATGGTGCCCTACTAATCACCGCCAACTTTTTCCATCCCAGAGTCTCAGAGTCAATGGGTACATGCACGATAACATCACCACCCGTGTGGGTTGGAAGATGAGTTATGGAAGATGAGCTATGAGCTATGGTGCCCTACTAATCACCGCCAACTTTTTCCATCCCAGAGTCTCAGAGTCAATGGGTACATGCACGATAACATCTCCACGCGTGTAGGTTGGAAGATGAGCTATGGAAGATGAGCTATGAGCTATGGTGCCCTACTAATCACCGCCAACTTTTTCCATCCCAGAGTCTTAGAGTCAGTGGCTACATGCACGATAACATCTCCAGGCGTGTGGGTTGGAAGATGAGCTATGGAAGATGAGCTATGAGCTATGGTGCCCTACTAATCACCGCCAACTTTTTCCATCCCAGAGTCTTAGAGTCAATGGGTACATGCACGATAACATCTCCACGCGTGTGGGTTGGAAGATGAGCTATGGAAACCTTCAAAATTGCCCTACTAATCACCGCCAACTTTTTCCATCCCAGAGTCTTAGAGTCAATGGGTACATGCACGATAATATCTCCACGCGTGTGGGTTGGAAGATGAGCTATGGAAACCTTCAAAATTGCCCTACTGACCACGGCCAACTTTTTCCATCCCAGAGTCTCAGAGTCAATGGGTACATGCACGATAACATCTCCACGCGTGTGGGTTGGAAGATGAGCTATGGAAGATGAGCTATGAGCTATGGTGCCCTACTAATCACCGCCAACTTTTTCCATCCCAGAGTCTCAGAGTCAATGGGTACATGCACGATAACATCACCACCCGTGTGGGTTGGAAGATGAGTTATGTAAGATGAGCTATGAGCTATGGTGCCCTACTAATCACCGCCAACTTTTTCCATCCCAGAGTCTCAGAGTCAATGGGTACATGCACGATAACATCTCCACGCGTGTGGGTTGGAAGATGAGCTATGGAAGATAAGCTATGAGCTATGGTGCCCTACTAATCACCGCCAACTTTTTCCATCCCAGAGTCTTAGAGTCAGTGGCTACATGCACGATAACATCTCCACGCGTGTGGGTTGGAAGATGAGCTATGGAAGATGAGCTATGAGCTATGGTGCCCTACTAATCACAGCCAACTTTTTCCATCCCAGAGTCTTAGAGTCAATGGGTACATGCACGATAACATCTCCACGCGTGTGGGTTGGAAGATGAGCTATGGAAACCTTCAAAATTGCCCTACTAATCACCGCCAACTTTTTCCATCCCAGAGTCTTAGAGTCAATGGGTACATGCACGATAACATCTCCACGCGTGTGGGTTGGAAGATGAGCTATGGAAACCTTCAAAATTGCCCTACTGACCACGGCCAACTTTTTCCATACGAGAGTCTTAGAGTCAATAGGTACATGCACGGTAACATCTCCACGCGTGTGGGTTGGAAGATGAGCTATGGAAGATGAGCTATGAGCTATGGTGCCCTACTAATCACCGCCAACTTTTTCCATCCCAGAGTCTCAGAGTCAATTGGTACATGCACGATAACATCTCCACGCGTGTGGGTTGGAAGATGAGCTATGAGCTATGGTGCCCTGCTAATCACCGCCAACTTTTTCCATCCCAGAGTCTTAGAGTCAGTGGCTACATGCACGATAACATCTCCACGCGTGTGGGTTGGAAGATGAGCTATGGAAGATGAGCTATGAGCTATGGTGCCCTACTAATCACCGCCAACTTTTTCCATCCCAGAGTCTTAGAGTCAATGGGTACATGCACGATAACATCTCCACGCGTGTGGGTTGGAAGATGAGCTATGGAAACCTTCAAAATTGCCCTACTAATCACCGCCAACTTTTTCCATCCCAGAGTCTTAGAGTCAATGGGTACATGCACGATAATATCTCCACGCGTGTGGGTTGGAAGATGAGCTATGGAAACCTTCAAAATTGCAATACTGACCACGGCCAACTTTTTCCATCCAAGAGTCTTAGAGTCATTAGGTACATGCACGATAACATCACCGCCCGTGTGGATTGGAAGATGAGCTATGGAAGATGAGCTATGAGCTATGGTGCCCTACTAATCACCGCCAACTTTTTCCATCCCAGAGTCTCAGAGTCAATGGGTACATGCACGATAACATCACCACCCGTGTGGGTTGGAAGATGAGTTATGGAAGATGAGCTATGAGCTATGGTGCCCTACTAATCACCGCCAACTTTTTCCATCCCAGAGTCTCAGAGTCAATGGGTACATGCACGATAACATCTCCACGCGTGTGGGGTGGAAGATGAGCTATGGAAGATGAGCTATGAGCTATGGTGCCCTACTAATCACCGCCAACTTTTTCCATCCCAGAGTCTTAGAGTCAGTGGCTACATGCACGATAACATCTCCACGCGTGTGGGTTGGAAGATGAGCTATGGAACATGAGCTATGAGCTATGGTGCCCTACTAATCACCGCCAACTTTTTCCATCCCAGAGTCTTAGAGTCAATGGGTACATGCACGATAACATCTCCACGCGTGTGGGTTGGAAGATGAGCTATGGAAACCTTCAAAATTGCCCTACTAATCACCGCCAACTTTTTCCATCCCAGAGTCTTAGAGTCAATGGGTACATGCACGATAATATCTCCATGCGTGTGGGTTGGAAGATGAGCTATGGAAACCTTCAAAATTGCCCTACTGACCACGGCCAACTTTTTCCATCCGAGAGTCTTAGAGTCAATAGGTACATGCACGATAACATCTCCACGCGTGTGGGTTGGAAGATGAGCTATGGAAGATGAGCTATGAGCTATGGTGCCCTACTAATCACCGCCAACTTTTTCCATCCCAGAGTCTCAGAGTCAATGGGTACATGCACGATAACATCTCCACGCGTGTGGGTTGGAAGATGAGCTATGGAAGATGAGCTATGAGCTATGGTGCCCTACTACTCAACGCCAACTTTTTCCATCCCAGAGTCTCAGAGTCAATGGGTACATGCACGATAACATCTCCACGCGTGTGGGTTGGAAGATGAGCTATGAGCTATGGTGCCCTACTAATCACCGCCAACTTTTTCCATCCCAGAGTCTTAGAGTCAGTGGCTACATGCACGATAACATCTCCACGCGTGTGGGTTGGAAGATGAGCTATGGAAGATGAGCTATGAGCTATGGTGCCCTACTAATCACCGCCAACTTTTTCCATCCCAGAGTCTTAGAGTCAGTGGCTACATGCACGATAACATCTCCACGCGTGTGGGTTGGAAGATGAGCTATGGAAGATGAGCTATGAGCTATGGTGCCCTACTAATCACCGCCAACTTTTTCCATCCCAGAGTCTTAGAGTCAATGGGTACATGCACGATAACATCTCCACGCGTGTGGGTTGGAAGATGAGCTATGGAAACCTTCAAAATTGCCCTACTAATCACCGCCAACTTTTTCCATCCCAGAGTCTTAGAGTCAATGGGTACATGCACGATAATATCTCCACGCGTGTGGGTTGGAAGATGAGCTATGGAAACCTTCAAAATTGCCCTACTGACCACGGCCAACTTTTTCCATCCCAGAGTCTCAGAGTCAATGGGTACATGCACGATAACATCTCCACGCGTGTGGGTTGGAAGATGAGCTATGGAAACCTTCAAAATTGCAATACTGACCACGGCCAACTTTTTCCATCCAAGAGTCTTAGAGTCATTAGGTACATGCACGATAACATCACCGCCCGTGTGGATTGGAAGATGAGCTATGGAAGATGAGCTATGAGCTATGGTGCCCTACTAATCACCGCCAACTTTTTCCATCCCAGAGTCTCAGAGTCAATGGGTACATGCACGATAACATCACCACCCGTGTGGGTTGGAAGATGAGTTATGGAAGATGAGCTATGAGCTATGGTGCCCTACTAATCACCGCCAACTTTTTCCATCCCAGAGTCTCAGAGTCAATGGGTACATGCACGATAACATCTCCACGCGTGTGGGGTGGAAGATGAGCTATGGAAGATGAGCTATGAGCTATGGTGCCCTACTAATCACCGCCAACTTTTTCCATCCCAGAGTCTTAGAGTCAGTGGCTACATGCACGATAACATCTCCACGCGTGTGGGTTGGAAGATGAGCTATGGAACATGAGCTATGAGCTATGGTGCCCTACTAATCACCGCCAACTTTTTCCATCCCAGAGTCTTAGAGTCAATGGGTACATGCACGATAACATCTCCACGCGTGTGGGTTGGAAGATGAGCTATGGAAACCTTCAAAATTGCCCTACTAATCACCGCCAACTTTTTCCATCCCAGAGTCTTAGAGTCAATGGGTACATGCACGATAATATCTCCATGCGTGTGGGTTGGAAGATGAGCTATGGAAACCTTCAAAATTGCCCTACTGACCACGCCCAACTTTTTCCATCCGAGAGTCTTAGAGTCAATAGGTACATGCACGATAACATCTCCACGCGTGTGGGTTGGAAGATGAGCTATGGAAGATGAGCTATGAGCTATGGTGCCCTACTAATCACCGCCAACTTTTTCCATCCCAGAGTCTCAGAGTCAATGGGTACATGCACGATAACATCTCCACGCGTGTGGGTTGGAAGATGAGCTATGGAAGATGAGCTATGAGCTATGGTGCCCTACTACTCAACGCCAACTTTTTCCATCCCAGAGTCTCAGAGTCAATGGGTACATGCACGATAACATCTCCACGCGTGTGGGTTGGAAGATGAGCTATGAGCTATGGTGCCCTACTAATCACCGCCAACTTTTTCCATCCCAGAGTCTTAGAGTCAGTGGCTACATGCACGATAACATCTCCACGCGTGTGGGTTGGAAGATGAGCTATGGAAGATGAGCTATGAGCTATGGTGCCCTACTAATCACCGCCAACTTTTTCCATCCCAGAGTCTTAGAGTCAGTGGCTACATGCACGATAACATCTCCACGCGTGTGGGTTGGAAGATGAGCTATGGAAGATGAGCTATGAGCTATGGTGCCCTACTAATCACCGCCAACTTTTTCCATCCCAGAGTCTTAGAGTCAATGGGTACATGCACGATAACATCTCCACGCGTGTGGGTTGGAAGATGAGCTATGGAAACCTTCAAAATTGCCCTACTAATCACCGCCAACTTTTTCCATCCCAGAGTCTTAGAGTCAATGGGTACATGCACGATAATATCTCCACGCGTGTGGGTTGGAAGATGAGCTATGGAAACCTTCAAAATTGCCCTACTGACCACGGCCAACTTTTTCCATCCCAGAGTCTCAGAGTCAATGGGTACATGCACGATAACATCTCCACGCGTGTGGGTTGGAAGATGAGCTATGGAAGATGAGCTATGAGCTATGGTGCCCTACTAATTACCGCCAACTTTTTCCATCCCAGAGTCTCAGAGTCAATGGGTACATGCACGATAACATCACCACCCGTGTGGGTTGGAAGATGAGTTATGGAAGATGAGCTATGAGCTATGGTGCCCTACTAATCACCGCCAACTTTTTCCATCCCAGAGTCTCAGAGTCAATGGGTACATGCACGATAACATCTCCACGCGTGTGGGTTGGAAGATGAGCTATGGAAGATGAGCTATGAGCTATGGTGCCCTACTAATCACCGCCAACTTTTTCCATCCCAGAGTCTTAGAGTCAGTGGCTACATGCACGATAACATCTCCACGCGTGTGGGTTGGAAGATGAGCTATGAGCTATGGTGCCCTACTAATCACCGCCAACTTTTTCCATCCCAGAGTCTTAGAGTCAATGGGTACATGCACGATAACATCTCCACGCGTGTGGGTTGGAAGATGAGCTATGGAAACCTTCAAAATTGCCCTACTAATCACCGCCAACTTTTTCCATCCCAGAGTCTTAGAGTCAATGGGTACATGCACGATAACATCTCCACGCGTGTGGGTTGGAAGATGAGCTATGGAAACCTTCAAAATTGCCCTACTGACCACGGCCAACTTTTTCCATCCGAGAGTCTTAGAGTCAATAGGTACATGCACGATAACATCTCCACGCGTGTGGGTTGGAAGATGAGCTATGGAAGATGAGCTATGAGCTATGGTGCCCTACTAATCACCGCCAACTTTTTCCATCCCAGAGTCTCAGAGTCAATTGGTACATGCACGATAACATCTCCACGCGTGTGGGTTGGAAGATGAGCTATGGAAGATGAGCTATGAGCTATGGTGCCCTACTACTCAACGCCAACTTTTTCCATCCCAGAGTCTCAGAGTCAATGGGTACATGCACGATAACATCTCCACGCGTGTGGGTTGGAAGGAAGATGAGCTATGAGCTATGGTGCCCTACTAATCACCGCCAACTTTTTCCATCCCAGAGTCTTAGAGTCAGTGGCTACATGCACGATAACATCTCCACGCGTGTGGGTTGGAAGATGAGCTATGGAAGATGAGCTATGAGCTATGGTGCCCTACTAATCACCGCCAACTTTGTCCATCCCAGAGTCTTAGAGTCAATGGGTACATGCACGATAACATCTCCACGCGTGTGGGTTGGAAGATGAGCTATGGAAACCTTCAAAATTGCCCTACTAATCACCGCCAACTTTTTCCATCCCAGAGTCTTAGAGTCAATGGGTACATGCACGATAATATCTCCACGCGTGTGGGTTGGAAGATGAGCTATGGAAACCTTCAAAATTGCAATACTGACCACGGCCAACTTTTTCCATCCGAGAGTCTTAGAGTCAATAGGTACATGCACGATAACATCACCGCCCGTGTGGATTGGAAGATGAGCTATGGAAGATGAGCTATGAGCTATGGTGCCCTACTAATCACCGCCAACTTTTTCCATCCCAGAGTCTCAGAGTCAATGGGTACATGCACGATAACATCACCACCCGTGTGGGTTGGAAGATGAGTTATGGAAGATGAGCTATGAGCTATGGTGCCCTACTAATCACCGCCAACTTTTTCCATCCCAGAGTCTCAGAGTCAATGGGTACATGCACGATAACATCTCCACGCGTGTGGGGTGGAAGATGAGCTATGGAAGATGAGCTATGAGCTATGGTGCCCTACTAATCACCGCCAACTTTTTCCATCCCAGAGTCTTAGAGTCAGTGGCTACATGCACGATAACATCTCCACGCGTGTGGGTTGGAAGATGAGCTATGGAACATGAGCTATGAGCTATGGTGCCCTACTAATCACCGCCAACTTTTTCCATCCCAGAGTCTTAGAGTCAATGGGTACATGCACGATAACATCTCCACGCGTGTGGGTTGGAAGATGAGCTATGGAAACCTTCAAAATTGCCCTACTAATCACCGCCAACTTTTTCCATCCCAGAGTCTTAGAGTCAATGGGTACATGCACGATAATATCTCCATGCGTGTGGGTTGGAAGATGAGCTATGGAAACCTTCAAAATTGCCCTACTGACCACGGCCAACTTTTTCCATCCGAGAGTCTTAGAGTCAATAGGTACATGCACGATAACATCTCCACGCGTGTGGGTTGGAAGATGAGCTATGGAAGATGAGCTATGAGCTATGGTGCCCTACTAATCACCGCCAACTTTTTCCATCCCAGAGTCTCAGAGTCAATGGGTACATGCACGATAACATCTCCACGCGTGTGGGTTGGAAGATGAGCTATGGAAGATGAGCTATGAGCTATGGTGCCCTACTACTCAACGCCAACTTTTTCCATCCCAGAGTCTCAGAGTCAATGGGTACATGCACGATAACATCTCCACGCGTGTGGGTTGGAAGATGAGCTATGAGCTATGGTGCCCGACTAATCATCGCCAACTTTTTCCATCCCAGAGTCTTAGAGTCAGTGGCTACATGCACGATAACATCTCCACGCGTGTGGGTTGGAAGATGAGCTATGGAAGATGAGCTATGAGCTATGGTGCCCTACTAATCACCGCCAACTTTTTCCATCCCAGAGTCTTAGAGTCAATGGGTACATGCACGATAACATCTCCACGCGTGTGGGTTGGAAGATGAGCTATGGAAACCTTCAAAATTGCCCTACTAATCACCGCCAACTTTTTCCATCCCAGAGTCTTAGAGTCAATGGGTACATGCACGATAATATCTCCACGCGTGTGGGTTGGAAGATGAGCTATGGAAACCTTCAAAATTGCCCTACTGACCACGGCCAACTTTTTCCATCCGAGAGTCTTAGAGTCAATAGGTACATGCACGATAACATCACCGCCCGTGTGGATTGGAAGATGAGCTATGGAAGATGAGCTATGAGCTATGGTGCCCTACTAATCACCGCCAACTTTTTCCATCCCAGAGTCTTAGAGTCAGTGGGTACATGCACGATAACATCTCCACGCGTGTGGGTTGGAAGATGAGCTATGGAAACCTTCAAAATTGCCCTACTGACCACGGCCAACTTTTTCCATCCCAGAGTCTTAGAGTCAATGGGTACATGCACGATAACATCTCCACGCGTGTGGGTTGGAAGATGAGCTATGGAAACCTTCAAAATTGCCCTACTGACCACGGCCAACTTTTTCCATCCGAGAGTCTTAGAGTCAATAGGTACATGCACGATAATATCTCCACGCGTGTGGGTTGGAAGATGAGCTATGGAAACCTTAAAAATTGCCCTACTGACCACGGCCAACTTTTTCCATCCGAGAGTCTTAGAGTCAATAGGTACATGCACGATAACATCTCCACGCGTGTGGGTTGGAAGATGAGCTATGGAAACCTTCAAAATTGCCCTACTGACCACGGCCAACTTTTTCCATCCGAGAGTCTCAGAGTCAATGGGTACATGCACGATAACATCTCCACGCGTGTGGGTTGGAAGATGAGCTATGGAAGATGAGCTATGAGCTATGGTGCCCTACTAATCACCGCCAACTTTTTCCATCCCAGAGTCTCAGAGTCAATGGGTACATGCACGATAACATCACCACCCGTGTGGGTTGGAAGATGAGCTATGAGCTATGGTGCCCTACTAATCACTGCCAACTTTTTCCATCCCAGAGTCTTAGAGTCAGTGGCTACATGCACGATAACATCTCCACGCGTGTGGGTTGGATGATGAGCTATGGAAGATGAGCTATGAGCTATGGTGCCCTACTAATCACCGCCAACTTTTTCCATCCCAGAGTCTTAGAGTCAATGGGTACATGCACGATAACATCTCCACGCGTGTGGGTTGGAAGATGAGCTATGGAAGATGAGCTATGAGCTATGGTGCCCTACTAATCACCGCCAACTTTTTCCATCCCAGAGTCTTAGAGTCAATGGGTACATGCACGATAACATCTCCACGCGTGTGGGTTGGAAGATGAGCTATGGAAACATTCAAAATTGCCCTACTAATCACCGCCAACTTTTTCCATCCCAGAGTCTTAGAGTCAATGGGTACATGCACGATAATATCTCCACGCGTGTGGGTTGGAAGATGAGCTATGGAAACCTTCAAAATTGCCCTACTGACCACGGCCAACTTTTTCCATCCGAGAGTCTTAGAGTCAATAGGTACATGCACGATAACATCACCGCCCGTGTGGATTGGAAGATGAGCTATGAGCTATGGTGCCCTACTTATCACCGCCAACTTTTTCCATCCCAGAGTCTTAGAGTCAGTGGGTACATGCACGATAACATCTCCACGCGTGTGGGTTGGAAGATGAGCTATGGAAACCTTCAAAATTGCCCTACTGACCACGGCCAACTTTTTCCATCCGAGAGTCTTAGAGTCAATAGGTACATGCACGATAATATCTCCACGCGTGTGGGTTGGAAGATGAGCTATGGAAACCTTAAAAATTGCCCTACTGACCACGGCCAACTTTTTCCATCCGAGAGTCTTAGAGTCAATAGGTACATGCACGATAACATCTCCACGCGTGTGGGTTGGAAGATGAGCTATGGAAACCTTCAAAATTGCCCTACTGAACACCGCCAACTTTTTCCATCCCAAAGTCACAGAGTCAGTGGCTACATGCACGATAACATCTCCACGCGTGTGGGTTGGAAAATGAGCTATGGAAACCTTAAAAATTGCCCTACTGACCACCGCCACCTTTTTCCATCCCAGAGTCTCAGAGTCAATGGGTACATGCACGATAACATCACCGCCCGTGTGGATTGGAAGATGAGCTATGGAAGCGTTCAAAATTGCCCTACTGACCACCGCCAACTTTTTCCATCCCAGAGTCTCAGAGTCAATGGGTACATGCACGATAATATCTCCACGCGTGTGGGTTGGAAGATGAGCTATGGAAGATGAGCTATGAGCTATGGTGCCCTGCTACTCAACGCCAACTTTTTCCATCCCAGAGTCTCAGAGTCAATGGGTACATGCACGATAACATCTCCACGCGTGTGGGTTGGAAGATGAGCTATGGAAACCTTAAAAATTGCCCTGCTGACCACCGCCAACTTTTTCCATCCCAGAGTCTCAGAGTCAATAGGTACATGCACGATAACATCTCCACGCGTGTGGGTTGGAAGATGAGCTATGGAAGATAAGCTATGAGCTATGGTGCCCTACTAATCACCGCCAACTTTTTCCATCCCAGAGTCTCAAAGTCAATGGGTACATGCACGATAACATCTCCACGCGTGTGGGTTGGAAGATGAGCTATGGAAGATGAGCTATGAGCTATGGTGCCCTACTAATCACCGCCAACTTTTTCCATCCCAGAGTCTCAGAGTCAATGGGTACATGCACGATAACATCACCACCCGTGTGGGTTGGAAGAAGAGCTATGAGCTATGGTGCCCTACTAATCACCGCCAACTTTTTCCATCCCAGAGTCTTAGAGTCAGTGGCTACATGCACGATAACATCTCCACGCGTGTGGGTTGGAAGATGAGCTATGGAAGATGAGCTATGAGCTATGGTGCCCTACTAATCACCGCCAACTTTTTCCATCCCAGAGTCTTAGAGTCAATGGGTACATGCACGATAACATCTCCACGCGTGTGGGTTGGAAGATGAGCTATGGAAGATGAGCTATGAGCTATGGTGCCCTACTACTCAACGCCAACTTTTTCCATCCCAGAGTGTCAGAGTCAATGGGTACACGCACGATAACATCTCCACGCGTGTGGGTTGGAAGATGAGCTATGGAAGATGAGCTATGAGCTATGGTGCCCTACTAATCACCGCCAACTTTTTCCATCCCAGAGTCTCAGAGTCAATGGGTACATGCACGATAACATCACCACCCGTGTGGGTTGGAAGATGAGTTATCGAAGATGAGCTATGAGCTATGGTGCCCTACTAATCACCGCCAACTTTTTCCTTCCCAGAGTCTCAGAGTCAATGGGAACATGCACGATAACATCTCCACGCGTGTGGGTTGGAAGATGAGCTATGAGCTATGGTGCCCTACTAATCACCGCCAACTTTTTCCATCCCAGAGTCTTAGAGTCAGTGGCTACATGCACGATAACATCTCCACGCGTGTGGGTTGGAAGATGAGCTATGGAAGATGAGCTATGAGCTATGGTGCCCTACTAATCACCGCCAACTTTGTCCATCCCAGAGTCTTAGAGTCAATGGGTACATGCACGATAACATCTCCACGCGTGTGGGTTGGAAGATGAGCTATGGAAACCTTCAAAATTGCCCTACTAATCACCGCCAACTTTTTCCATCCCAGAGTCTTAGAGTCAATGGGTACATGCACGATAATATCTCCACGCGTGTGGGTTGGAAGATGAGCTATGGAAACCTTCAAAATTGCAATACTGACCACGGCCAACTTTTTCCATCCGAGAGTCTTAGAGTCAATAGGTACATGCACGATAAACATCACCGCCCGTGTGGATTGGAAGATGAGCTATGGAAGATGAGCTATGAGCTATGGTGCCCTACTAATCACCGCCAACTTTTTCCATCCCAGAGTCTCAGAGTCAATGGGTACATGCACGATAACATCACCACCCGTGTGGGTTGGAAGATGAGTTATGGAAGATGAGCATGAGCTATGGTGCCCTACTAATCACCGCCAACTTTTCCATCCCAGAGTCTCAGAGTCAATGGGTACATGCACGATAACATCTCCACGCGTGTGGGGTGGAAGATGAGCTATGGAAGATGAGCTATGAGCTATGGTGCCCTACTAATCACCGCCCAACTTTTTCCATCCCAGAGTCTTAGAGTCAGTGGCTACATGCACGATAACATCTCCACGCGTGTGGGTTGGAAGATGAGCTATGGAAGATGAGCTATGAGCTATGGTGCCCTACTAATCACCGCAACTTTTTCCATCCCAGAGTCTCAGAGTCAATGGGTACATGCACGATAACATCTCCACGCGTGTGGGTTGGAAGATGAGCTATGGAAACCTTCAAATTGCCCTACTAATCACCGCCAACTTTTTCCATCCCAGAGTCTTAGAGTCAATGGGTACATGCACGATATATCTCCATGCGTGTGGGTTGGAAGATGAGCTATGGAAACCTTCAAAATTGCCTACTGACCACGGCCAACTTTTTCCATCCGAGAGTCTTAGAGTCAATAGGTACATGCACGATAACATCTCCACGCGTGTGGGTTGGAAGATGAGCTATGGAAGATGAGCTATGAGCTATGGTGCCCTACTAATCACCGCCAACTTTTTCCATCCCAGAGTCTCAGAGTCAATGGGTACATGCACGATAACATCTCCACGCGTGTGGGTGGAAGATGAGCTATGGAAGATGAGCTATGAGCTATGGTGCCCTACTACTCAACGCCAACTTTTTCCATCCAGAGTCTCAGAGTCAATGGGTACATGCACGATAACATCTCCACGCGTGTGGGTTGGAAGATGAGCTAGGAGCTATGGTGCCCGACTAGATCATCGCCAACTTTTTCCATCCCAGAGTCTTAGAGTCAGTGGCTACATGCACGATAACATCTCCACGCGTGTGGGTTGGAAGATGAGCTATGGAAGATGAGCTATGAGCTATGGTGCCCTACTAATCACCGCCAACTTTTTCCATCCCAGAGTCTTAGAGTCAATGGGTACATGCACGATAACATCTCCACGCGGTGTGGGTTGGAAGATGAGCTATGGAAACCTTCAAAATTGCCCTACTAATCACCGCCAACTTTTTCCATCCCAGAGTCTAAGAGTCAATGGGTACATGCACGATAATATCTCCACGCGTGTGGGTTGGAAGATGAGCTATGAAACCTTCAAATTGCCCTACTGACCACGGCCAACTTTTTCCATCCGAGAGTCTTAGAGTCAATAGGTACATGCACGATAACATCACCCGCCCGTGTGGATTGGAAGATGAGCTATGGAAGATGAGCTATGAGCTATGGTGCCCCTACTAATCACCGCCAACTTTTTCCATCCCAGAGTCTTAGAGTCAGTGGTACATGCACGATAACATCTCCACGCGGTGAGGTTGGAAGATGAGCTATGGAAACCTTCAAAATTGCCCTACTGACCACGGCCAACTTTTTCCATCCCAGAGTCTTAGAGTCAATGGGTACATGCACGATAACATCTCCACGCGTGTGGGTTGGAAGATGAGCTATGGAAACCTTCAAATTGCCCTACTGACCACGGCCAACTTTTTCCATCCCAGAGTCTTAGAGTCAATAGGTACATGCACGATAATATCTCCACGCGTGTGGGTTGGAAGATGAGCTATGGAAACCTTAAAAATTGCCCTACTGACCACGGCCAACTTTTTCCATCCGAGAGTCTTAGAGTCAATAGGTACATGCACGATAACATCTCCACGCGTGTGGGTTGGAAGATGAGCTATGGAAACCTTCAAAATTGCCCTACTGACCACGGCCAACTTTTTCCATCCGAGAGTCTCAGAGTCAATGGGTACATGCACGATAACATCTCCACGCGTGTGGGTTGGAAGATGAGCTATGGAAGATGAGCTATGAGCTATGGTGCCCTACTAATCACCGCCAACTTTTTCCATCCCAGAGTCTCAGAGTCAATGGGTAGCATGCACGATAACATCACCACCCGTGTGGGTTGGAAGATGAGCTATGAGCTATGGTGCCCTACTAATCACTGCCAACTTTTTCCATCCCAGAGTCTTAGAGTCAGTGGCTACATGCACGATAACATCTCCACGCGTGTGGGTTGGATGATGAGCTATGGAAGATGAGCTATGAGCTATGGTGCCCCTACTAATCACCGCAACTTTTTCCATCCCAGAGTCTTAGAGTCAATGGGTACATGCACGATAACATCTCACGCGTGTGGGTTGGAAGATGAGCTATGGAAGATGAGCTATGAGCTATGGTGCCCTACTAATCACCGCCAACTTTTTCCATCCCAGAGTCTTAGAGTCAATGGGTACATGCACGATAACATCTCACGCGTGTGGGTTGGAAGATGAGCTATGGAAACATTCAAAATTGCCCTACTAATCACCGCCAACTTTTTTCCATCCCAGAGTCTTAGAGTCAATGGGTACATGCACGATAATATCTCCACGCGTGTGGGGTTGGAAGATGAGCTATGGAAACCTTCAAATTGCCCTATGACCACGGCCAACTTTTTCCCATCCGAGAGTCTTAGAGTCAATAGGTACATGCACGATAACATCACCGCCCGTGTGGATTGGAAGATGAGCTATGAGCTATGGTGCCCTACTTATCACCGCCAACTTTTTCCATCCCAGAGTCTTAGAGTCAGTGGGTACATGCACGATAACATCTCCACGCGTGTGGGTTGGAAGATGAGCTATGGAAACCTTCAAAATTGCCCTACTGACCACGGCCAACTTTTTCCATCCGAGAGTCTTAGAGTCAATAGGTACATGCACGATAATATCTCCACGCGTGTGGGTTGGAAGATGAAGCTATGGAAACCTTAAAAATTGCCTACTGACCACGGCCAACTTTTTCCATCCGAGAGTCTTAGAGTCAATAGGTACATTGCACGATAACATCTCCACGCGTGTGGGTTGGAAGATGAGCTATGGAAGATGAGCTATGGAAACCTTCAAAATTGCCCTACTGAACACCGCCAACTTTTTCCATCCCAAAGTCACAGAGTCAGTGGCTACATGCACGATAACATCTCCACGCGTGTGGGTTGGAAAATGAGCTATGGAAACCTTAAAAATTGCCCTACTGACCACCGCCACCTTTTTCCATCCCAGAGTCTCAGAGTCAATGGGTACATGCACGATAACATCACCGCCGTGTGGATTGGAAGATGAGCTATGGAAGCGTTCAAAATTGCCCTACTGACCACCGCCAACTTTTTCCATCCCAGAGTCTCAGAGTCAATGGGTACATGCACGATAATATCTCCACGCGTGTGGGTTGGAAGATGAGCTATGGAAGATGAGCTATGAGCTATGGTGCCCTGCTACTCAACGCCAACTTTTTCACATCCCAGAGTCTCAGAGTCAATGGGTACATGCACGATAACATCTCCACGCGTGTGGGTTGGAAGATGAGCTATGGAAACCTTAAAATTGCCCTGCTGACCACCGCCAACTTTTTCCATCCCAGAGTCTCAGAGTCAATAGGTACATGCACGATAACATCTCCACGCGTGTGGGTTGGAAGATGAGCTATGGAAGATAAGCTATGAGCTATGGTGCCCTACTAATCACCGCCAACTTTTTCCATCCCAGAGTCTCAAAGTCAATGGGTACATGCACGATAACATCTCCACGCGTGTGGGTTGGAAGATGAGCTATGGAAGATGAGCTATGAGCTATGGTGCCCTACTAATCACCGCCACTTTTTCCATCCCAGAGTCTCAGAGTCAATGGGTACATGCACGATAACATCACCACCCGTGTGGGTTGGAAGAAGAGCTATGAGCTATGGTGCCCTACTAATCACCGCCAACTTTTTCCATCCCAGAGTCTTAGAGTCAGTGGCTACATGCACGATAACATCTCCACGCGTGTGGGTTGGAAGATGAGCTATGGAAGATGAGCTATGAGCTATGGTGCCCTACTAATCACCGCCAACTTTTTCCATCCCAGAGTCTTAGAGTCAATGGGTACATGCACGATAACATCTCCACGCGTGTGGGTTGGAAGATGAGCTATGAAGATGAGCTATGAGCTTGGTGCCCTACTATCTCAACGCCAACTTTTTCCATCCCAGAGTGTCAGAGTCAATGGGTACACGCACGATAACATCTCCACGCGTGTGGGTTGAAGATGAGCTATGGAAGATGAGCTATGAGCTATGGTGCCCTACTAATCACCGCCAACTTTTTCCATCCCAGAGTCTCAGAGTCAATGGGTACATGCACGATAACATCACCACCCGTGTGGGTTGGAAGATGAGTTATCGAAGATGAGCTATGAGCTATGGTGCCCTACTAATCACCGCCAACTTTTTCCTTCCCAGAGTCTCAGAGTCAATGGGAACATGCACGATAACATCTCCACGCGTGTGGGTTGGAAGATGAGCTATGGAAGATGAGCTATGAGCTATGGTGCCCTACTAATCACCGCCAACTTTTTCCATCCCAGAGTCTTAGAGTCAGTGGCTACATGCACGATAACATCTCCACGCGTGTGGGTTGGAAGATGAGCTATGGAAGATCAGCTATGAGCTATGGTGCCCTACTAATCACCGCCAACTTTTTCCATCCCAGAGTCTTAGAGTCAATGGGTACATGCACGATAACATCTCCACGCGTGTGGGTTGGAAGATGAGCTATGGAAACCTTCAAAATTGCCCTACTAATCACCGCCAACTTTTTCCATCCCAGAGTCTTAGAGTCAATGGGTACATGCACGATAATATCTCCACGCGTGTGGGTTGGAAGATGAGCTATGGAAACCTTCAAAATTGCCCTACTGACCACGGCCAACTTTTTCCATCCGAGAGTCTTAGAGTCAATAGGTACATGCACGATAACATCACCGCCCGTGTGGATTGGAAGATGAGCTATGGAAGATGAGCTATGAGCTATGGTGCCCTACTAATCACCGCCAACTTTTTCCATTCCAGAGTCTTAGAGTCAGTGGGTACATGCACGATAACATCTCCACGCGTGTGGGTTGGAAGATGAGCTATGGAAACCTTCAAAATTGCCCTACTGACCACGGCCAACTTTTTCCATCCCAGAGTCTTAGAGTCAATAGGTACATGCACGATAACATCTCCACGCGTGTGGATTGGAAGATGAGCTATGGAAGATGAGCTATGAGCTATGGTACCCTACTAATCACCGCCAACTTTTTCCATCCCAGAGTCTCAGAGTCAATGGGTACATGCACGATAACATCTCCACGCGTGTGGGTTGGAAGATGAGCTATGGAAACATTCAAAATTGCCCTACTGACCACGGCCAACTTTTTCCATCCGAGAGTCTTAGAGTCAATAGGTACATGCATGATAACATCTCCACGCGTGTGGGTTGGAAGATGAGCTATGGAAGATGAGCTATGGTGCCCTACTAATCACCGCCAACTTTTTCCATCCCAGAGTCTCAGAGTCAATGGGTACATGCACGATAACATCACCGCCCGTGTGGATTGGAAGATGAGCTATGGAAGCGTTCAAAATTGCCCTACTGACCACCGCCAACTTTTTCCATCCCAGAGTCTCAGAGTCAATGGGTACATGCACGATAACATCTCCACGCGTATGGGTTGGAAGATGAGCTATGGAAGATGAGCTATGAGCTATGGTGCCCTACTAATCACCGCCAACTTTTTCCATCCCAGAGTCTTAGAGTCAATAGGTACATGCACGATAACATCTCCACGCGTGTGGGTTGGAAGACGAGCTATGGAAGATGAGCTATGAGCTATGGTGCCCTACTAATCACCGCCAACTTTTTCCATCCCAGAGTCTTAGAGTCAATGGGTACATGCACGATAACATCTCCACGCGTGTGGGTTGGAAGATGAGCTATGGAAGCGTTCAAAACTGCCCTACTGACCACCGCCAACTTTTTCCATCCCAGAGTCTCAGAGTCAATGGGTACATGCACGATAACATCTCCACGCGTGTGGGTTGGAAGATGAGCTATGGAAGATGAGCTATGAGCTATGGTGCCCTACTACTCAACGCCAACTTTTTCCATCCCAGAGTCTCAGAGTCAATGGGTACATGCACGATAATATCTCCACGCGTGTGGGTTGGAAGATGAGCTATGGAAACCTTCAAAATTGCCCTACTGACCACGGCCAACTTTTTCCATCCGAGAGTCTTAGAGTCAATAGGTACATGCATGATAACATCACCGCCCGTGTGGATTGGAAGATGAGCTATGGAAGATGAGCTATGAGCTATGGTGCCCTACTAATCACCGCCAACTTTTTCCATCCCAGAGTCTTAGAGTCAGTGGGTACATGCACGATAACATCTCCACGCGTGTGGGTTGGAAGATGAGCTATGGAAACCTTCAAAATTGCCCTACTGACCACGGCCAACTTTTTCCATCCCAGAGTCTTAGAGTCAATAGGTACATGCACGATAACATCTCCACTCCCAGAGTCTCAGAGTCAATGGGTACATGCACGATAACATCACCGCCCGTGTGGATTGGAAGATGAGCTATGGAAGCGTTCAAAATTGCCCTACTGACCACCGCCAACTTTGTCCATCCCAGAGTCTCAGAGTCAATGGGTACATGCACGATAACATCTCCACGCGTGTGGGTTGGAAGATGAGCTATGGAAGATGAGCTATGAGCTATGGTGCCCTACTAATCACCGCCAACTTTTTCCATCCCAGAGTCTCAGAGTCAATGGGTACATGCACGATAACATCTCCACGCGTGTGGGTTGGAAGATGAGCTATGGAAGATGAGCTATGAGCTATGGTGCCCTACTACTCAACGCCAACTTCTATCCCAGAGTCTCAGAGTCAATGGGTACATGCACGATAACATCTCCACGCGTGTGGGTTGGAAGATGAGCTATGAGCTATGGTGCCCTACTAATCACCGCCAACTTTTTCCATCCAAGAGTCTCAGAGTCAATGGGTACATGCACGATAACATCACCACCCGTGTGGGTTGGAAGATGAGCTTTGGAAACCTTCAAAATTGCCCTACTAATCACCGCCAACTTTTTCCATCCCAGAGTCTCAGAGTCAGTGGCTACATGCACGATAACATCTCCACGCGTGTGGGTTGGAGGAGAGCTATGGAAACCTTCAAAATTGCCCTACTAATCACCGCCAACTTTTTCCATCCCAGAGTCTCAGAGTCAATGGGTACATGCACGATAACATCACCGCCCGTGTGGATTGGAAGATGAGCTATGGAAGCGTTCAAAATTGCCCTACTGACCACCGCCAACTTTTTCCATCCCAGAGTCTCAGAGTCAATGGGTATATGCACGATAACATCTCCACGCGTGTGGGTTGGAAGATGAGCTATGGAAGATGAGCTATGGAAGATGAGCTATGAGCTATGGTGCCCTACTAATCACCGCCAACTTTTTCCATCCCAGAGTCTCAGAGTCAATGGGTACATGCACGATAACATCTCCACGCGTGTGGGTTGGAAGATGAGCTATGGAAGATGAGCTATGAGCTATGGCGCCCTACTAATCAACGCCAACTTTTTCCATCCCAGAGTCTCAGAGTCAATGGGTACATGCACGATAACATCTCCACGCGTGTGGGTTGGAAGATGAGCTATGGAAACCTTCAAAATTGCCCTACTGACCACGGCCAACTTTTTCCATCCGAGAGTCTTAGAGTCAATAGGTACATGCACAATAACATCTCCACGCGTGTGGGTTGGAAGATGAGCTATGGAAGATGAGCTATGAGCTATGGTGCCCTACTAATCACCGCCAACTTTTTCCATCCCAGAGTCTTAGAGTCAGTGGGTACATGCACGATAACATCTCCACGCGTGTGGGTTGGAAGATGAGCTATGGAAGATCAGCTATGAGCTATGGTGCCCTACTAATCACCGCCAACTTTTTCCATCCCAGAGTCTTAGAGTCAATAGGTACATGCACGATAACATCTCCACGCGTGTGGGTTGGAAGATGAGCTATGGAAACCTTCAAAATTGCCCTACTAATCACCGCCAACTTTTTCCATCCCAGAGTCTTAGAGTCAATAGGTACATGCACGATAACATCTCCACGCGTGTGGATTGGAGGATGAGCTATGGAAGATGAGCTATGAGCTATGGTACCCTACTAATCACCGCCAACTTTTTCCATCCCAGAGTCTTGGAGTCAATGGGTACATGCACGATAACATCTCCACGCGTGTGGGTTGGAAGATGAGCTATGGAAGCGTTCAAAATTGCCCTACTGACCACCGCCAACTTTTTCCATCCCAGAGTCTCAGAGTCAATGGGTACATGCACGATAACATCTCCACGCGTGTGGGTTGGAAGATGAGCTATGGAAGATGAGCTATGAGCTATGGTGCCCTACTAATCACCGCCAACTTTTTCCATCCCAGAGTCTTAGAGTCAGTGGCTACATGCACGATAACATCTCCACGCGTGTGGGTTGGAAGATGAGCTATGGAAGATGAGCTATGAGCTATGGTGCCCTACTAATCACCGCCAACTTTTTCCATCCCAGAGTCTCAGAGTCAATGGGTACATGCACGATAACATCACCACCCGTGTGGGTTGGAAGATGAGCTATGAGCTATGGTGCCCTACTAATCACCGCCAACTTTTTCCATCCCAGAGTCTTAGAGTCAGTGGCTACATGCACGATAACATCTCCACGCGTGTGGGTTGGAAGATGAGCTATGGAAGATGAGCTATGGAAGATGAGCTATGAGCTATGGTGCCCTACTAATCACCGCCAACTTTTTCCATCCCAGAGTCTTAGAGTCAATGGGTACATGCACGATAACATCTCCACGCGTGTGGGTTGGAAGATGAGCTATGGAAACCTTCAAAATTGCCCTACTAATCACCGCCAACTTTTTCCATCCCAGAGTCTTAGAGTCAGTGGGTACATGCACGATAACATCTCCACGCGTGTGGGTTGGAAGATGAGCTATGGAAGATGAGCTATGAGCTATGGTGCCCTACTAATCACCGCCAACTTTTTCCATCCCAGAGTCTTAGAGTCAATGGGTACATGCACGATAACATCTCCACGCGTGTGGGTTGGAAGATGAGCTATGGAAACCTTCAAAATTGCCCTACTAATCACCGCCAACTTTTTCCATCCCAGAGTCTCAGAGTCAATGGGTACATGCACGATAACATCACCGCCCGTGTGGATTGAAAGATGAGCTATGGAAGCGTTCAAAATTGCCCTACTGACCACCGCCAACTTTTTCCATCCCAGAGTCTCAGAGTCAATGGGTACATGCACGATAACATCTCCACGCGTGTGGGTTGGAAGATGAGCTATGGAAACCTTCAAAATTGCCCTACTAATCACCGCCAACTTTTTCCATCCCAGAGTCTTAGAGTCAATAGGTACATGCACGATAACATCTCCACGCGTGTGGATTGGAAGATGAGCTATGGAAGATGAGCTATGAGCTATGGTACCCTACTAATCACCGCCAACTTTTTCCATACCAGAGTGTTAGATTCAATGGGTACATGCACGATAACATCTCCACGCGTGTGGGTTGGAAGATGAGCTATGGAAACCTTCAAAATTGCCCTACTAATCACCGCCAACTTTTTCCATCCCAGAGTCTTAGAGTCAGTGGGTACATGCACGATAACATCTCCACGCGTGTGGGTTGGAAGATGAGCTATGGAAGATGAGCTATGAGCTATGGTGCCCTACTAATCACCGCCAACTTTTTCCATCCCAGAGTCTTAGAGTCAATGGGTACATGCACGATAACATCTCCACGCGTGTGGGTTGGAAGATGAGCTATGGAAGATGAGCTATGAGCTATGGTGCCCTACTAATCACCGCCAACTTTTTCCATCCCAGAGTCTCAGAGTCAATGGGTACATGCACGATAACATCTCGACGCGTGTGGGTTGGAAGATGAGCTATGGAAGATGAGCTATGAGCTATGGTGCACTACTAATCACCGCCAACTTTTTCCATCCCAGAGTCTTAGAGTCAATAGGTACATGCACGATAACATCTCCACGCGTGTGGATTGGAAGATGAGCTATGGAAGATGAGCTATGAGCTATGGTGCCCTACTAATCACCGCCAACTTTTTCCATCCCAGAGTCTCAGAGTCAATGGGTACATGCACGATAACATCTCGACGCGTGTGGGTTGGAAGATGAGCTATGGAAGATGAGCTATGAGCTATGGTGCCCTACTAATCACCGCCAACTTTTTCCATCCCAGAGTCTTAGAGTCAATGGGTACATGCACGATAACATCTCCACGCGTGTGGGTTGGAAGATGAGCTATGGAAGCGTTCAAAATTGCCCTTCTGACCACCGCCAACTTTTTCCATCCCAGAGTCTCAGAGTCAATGGGTACATGCACGATAACATCTCCACGCGTGTGGGTTGGAAGATGAGCTATGGAAGATGAGCTATGAGCTATGGTGCCCTACTAATCACCGCCAACTTTTTCCATCCCAGAGTCTTAGAGTCAGTGGCTACATGCACGATAACATCTCCACGCGTGTGGGTTGGAAGATGAGCTATGGAAGATGAGCTATGAGCTATGGTGCCCTACTACTCAACGCCAACTTTTTCCATCCCAGAGTCTCAGAGTCAATGGGTACATGCACGATAACATCTCCACGCGTGTGGGTTGGAAGATGAGCTATGGAAACCTTCAAAATTGCCCTACTGACCACGGCCAACTTTTTCCATCCGAGAGTCTTAGAGTCAATAGGTACATGCACGATAACATCTCCACGCGTGTGGGTTGGAAGATGAGCTATGGAAGATGAGCTATGAGCTATGGTGCCCTACTAATCACCGCCAACTTTTTCCATCCCAGAGTCTTAGAGTCAGTGGGTACATGCACGATAACATCTCCACGCGTGTGGGTTGGAAGATGAGCTATGGAAGATCAGCTATGAGCTATGGTGCCCTACTAATCACCGCCAACTTTTTCCATCCCAGAGTCTTAGAGTCAATAGGTACATGCACGATAACGTCTCCACGCGTGTGGGTTGGAAGATGAGCTATGAGCTATGGTGCCCTACTAATCACCGCCAACTTTTTCCATCCCAGAGTCTCAGAGTCAATGGGTACATGCACGATAACATCTCCACGCGTGTGGGTTGGAAGATGAGCTATGAGCTATGGTGCCCTACTAATCACCGCCAACTTTTTCCATCCCAGAGTCTCAGAGTCAATGGGTACATGCACGATAACATCACCACCCGTGTGGGTTGGAACATGAGCTATGGAAACCTTAAAAATTGCCCTACTAATCACCGCCAACTTTTTCCATCCCAGAGTCTCAGAGTCAATGGGTACATGCACGATAACATCACCGCCCGTGTGGATTGGAAGAGGAGCTATGGAAGCGTTCGAAATTGCCCTACTGACCACCGCCAACTTTTTCCATCCCAGAGTCTCAGAGTCAATGGGTACATGCACGATAACATCTCCACGCGTGTGGGTTGGAAGATGAGCTATGGAAGATGAGCTATGAGCTATGGTGCCCTACTAATCACCGCCAACTTTTTCCATCCCAGAGTCTCAGAGTCAGTGGGTACATGCACGATAACATCTCCACGCGTGTGGGTTGGAAGATGAGCTATGGAAGATGAGCTATGAGCTATGGTGCCCTACTAATCACCGCCAACTTTTTCCATCCCAGAGTCTTAGAGTCAGTGGCTACATGCACGATAACATCTCCACGCGTGTGGGTTGGAAGATGAGCTATGGAAGATGAGCTATGAGCTATGGTGCCCTACTAATCACCGCCAACTTTTTCCATCCCAGAGTCTCAGAGTCAATGGGTACATGCACGATAACATCACCACCCGTGTGGGTTGGAAAATGAGCTATGGAAGATGAGCTATGGAAGATGAGCTATGGAAGATGAGCTATGAGCTATGGTGCCCTACTAATCACCGCCAACTTTTTCCATCCCAGAGTCTTAGAGTCAATGGGTACATGCACGATAACATCTCCACGCGTGTGGGTTGGAAGATGAGCTATGGAAACCTTCAAAATTGCCCTACTAATCACCGCCAACTTTTTCCATCCCAGAGTCTTAGAGTCAGTGGGTACATGCACGATAACATCTCCACGCGTGTGGGTTGGAAGATGAGCTATGGAAGATGAGCTATGAGCTATGGTGCCCTACTAATCACCGCCAACTTTTTCCATCCCAGAGTCTTAGAGTCAATGGGTACATGCACGATAACATCTCCACGCGTGTGGGTTGGAAGATGAGCTATGGAAACCTTCAAAATTGCCCTACTAATCACCGCCAACTTTTTCCATCCCAGAGTCTCAGAGTCAATGGGTACATGCACGATAACATCACCGCCCGTGTGGATTGAAAGATGAGCTATGGAAGCGTTCAAAATTGCCCTACTGACCACCGCCAACTTTTTCCATCCCAGAGTCTCAGAGTCAATGGGTACATGCACGATAACATCTCCACGCGTGTGGGTTGGAAGATGAGCTATGGAAACCTTCAAAATTGCCCTACTAATCACCGCCAACTTTTTCCATCCCAGAGTCTTAGAGTCAATAGGTACATGCACGATAACATCTCCACGCGTGTGGGTTGGAAGATGAGCTATGGAAGATGAGCTATGAGCTATGGTACCCTACTAATCACCGCCAACTTTTTCCATACCAGAGTCTTAGAGTCAATGGGTACATGCACGATAACATCTCCACGCGTGTGGGTTGGAAGATGAGCTATGGAAACCTTCAAAATTGCCCTACTAATCACCGCCAACTTTTTCCATCCCAGAGTCTTAGAGTCAGTGGGTACATGCACGATAACATCTCCACGCGTGTGGGTTGGAAGATGAGCTATGGAAGATGAGCTATGAGCTATGGTGCCCTACTAATCACCGCCAACTTTTTCCATCCCAGAGTCTTAGAGTCAATGGGTACATGCACGATAACATCTCCACGCGTGTGGGTTGGAAGATGAGCTATGGAAGATGAGCTATGAGCTATGGTGCCCTACTAATCACCGCCAACTTTTTTCCATCCCAGAGTCTCAGAGTCAATGGGTACATGCACGATAACATCTCCACGCGTGTGGGTTGGAAGATGAGCTATGGAAGATGAGCTATGAGCTATGGTGCACTACTAATCACCGCCAACTTTTTCCATCCCAGAGTCTTAGAGTCAATAGGTACATGCACGATAACATCTCCACGCGTGTGGATTGGAAGATGAGCTATGGAAGATGAGCTATGAGCTATGGTGCCCTACTAATCACCGCCAACTTTTTCCATCCCAGAGTCTCAGAGTCAATGGGTACATGCACGATAACATCTCGACGCGTGTGGGTTGGAAGATGAGCTATGGAAGATGAGCTATGAGCTATGGTGCACTACTAATCACCGCCAACTTTTTCCATCCCAGAGTCTTAGAGTCAATGGGTACATGCACGATAACATCTCCACGCGTGTGGGTTGGAAGATGAGCTATGGAAGCGTTCAAAATTGCCCTACTGACCACCGCCAACTTTTTCCATCCCAGAGTCTCAGAGTCAATGGGTACATGCACGATAACATCTCCACGCGTGTGGGTTGGAAGATGAGCTATGGAAGATGAGCTATGAGCTATGGTGCCCTACTAATCACCGCCAACTTTTTCCATCCCAGAGTCTTAGAGTCAGTGGCTACATGCACGATAACATCTCCACGCGTGTGGGTTGGAAGATGAGCTATGGAAGATGATCTATGAGCTATGGTGCCCTACTACTCAACGCCAACTTTTTCCATCCCAGAGTCTCAGAGTCAATGGGTACATGCACGATAACATCTCCACGCGTGTGGGTTGGAAGATGAGCTATGGAAACCTTCAAAATTGCCCTACTGACCACGGCCAACTTTTTCCATCCGAGAGTCTTAGAGTCAATAGGTACATGCACGATAACATCTCCACGCGTGTGGGTTGGAAGATGAGCTATGGAAGATGAGCTATGAGCTATGGTGCCCTACTAATCACCGCCAACTTTTTCCATCCCAGAGTCTTAGAGTCAGTGGGTACATGCACGATAACATCTCCACGCGTGTGGGTTGGAAGATGAGCTATGGAAGATCAGCTATGAGCTATGGTGCCCTACTAATCACCGCCAACTTTTTCCATCCCAGAGTCTTAGAGTCAATAGGTACATGCACGATAACGTCTCCACGCGTGTGGGTTGGAAGATGAGCTATGAGCTATGGTGCCCTACTAATCACCGCCAACTTTTTCCATCCCAGAGTCTCAGAGTCAATGGGTACATGCACGATAACATCTCCACGCGTGTGGGTTGGAAGATGAGCTATGAGCTATGGTGCCCTACTAATCACCGCCAACTTTTTCCATCCCAGAGTCTCAGAGTCAATGGGTACATGCACGATAACATCACCACCCGTGTGGGTTGGAAGATGAGCTATGGAAACCTTCAAAATTGCCCTACTAATCACCGCCAACTTTTTCCATCCCAGAGTCTCAGAGTCAATGGGTACATGCACGATAACATCACCGCCCGTGTGGATTGGAAGAGGAGCTATGGAAGCGTTCAAAATTGCCCTACTGACCACCGCCAACTTTTTCCATCCCAGAGTCTCAGAGTCAATGGGTACATGCACGATAACATCTCCACGCGTGTGGGTTGGAAGATGAGCTATGGAAGATGAGCTATGAGCTATGGTGCCCTACTAATCACCGCCAACTTTTTCCATCCCAGAGTCTCAGAGTCAGTGGGTACATGCACGATAACATCTCCACGCGTGTGGGTTGGAAGATGAGCTATGGAAGATGAGCTATGAGCTATGGTGCCCTACTAATCACCGCCAACTTTTTCCATCCCAGAGTCTTAGAGTCAGTGGCTACATGCACGATAACATCTCCACGCGTGTGGGTTGGAAGATGAGCTATGGAAGATGAGCTATGAGCTATGGTGCCCTACTAATCACCGCCAACTTTTTCCATCCCAGAGTCTCAGAGTCAATGGGTACATGCACGATAACATCACCACCCGTGTGGGTTGGAAAATGAGCTATGGAAGATGAGCTATGGAAGATGAGCTATGGAAGATGAGCTATGAGCTATGGTGCCCTACTAATCACCGCCAACTTTTTCCATCCCAGAGTCTTAGAGTCAATGGGTACATGCACGATAACATCTCCACGCGTGTGGGTTGGAAGATGAGCTATGGAAACCTTCAAAATTGCCCTACTAATCACCGCCAACTTTTTCCATCCCAGAGTCTTAGAGTCAGTGGGTACATGCACGATAACATCTCCACGCGTGTGGGTTGGAAGATGAGCTATGGAAGATGAGCTATGAGCTATGGTGCCCTACTAATCACCGCCAACTTTTTCCATCCCAGAGTCTTAGAGTCAATGGGTACATGCACGATAACATCTCCACGCGTGTGGGTTGGAAGATGAGCTATGGAAACCTTCAAAATTGCCCTACTAATCACCGCCAACTTTTTCCATCCCAGAGTCTCAGAGTCAATGGGTACATGCACGATAACATCACCGCCCGTGTGGATTGAAAGATGAGCTATGGAAGCGTTCAAAATTGCCCTACTGACCACCGCCAACTTTTTCCATCCCAGAGTCTCAGAGTCAATGGGTACATGCACGATAACATCTCCACGCGTGTGGGTTGGAAGATGAGCTATGGAAACCTTCAAAATTGCCCTACTAATCACCGCCAACTTTTTCCATCCCAGAGTCTTAGAGTCAATAGGTACATGCACGATAACATCTCCACGCGTGTGGATTGGAAGATGAGCTATGGAAGATGAGCTATGAGCTATGGTACCCTACTAATCACCGCCAACTTTTTCCATACCAGAGTCTTAGAGTCAATGGGTACATGCACGATAACATCTCCACGCGTGTGGGTTGGAAGATGAGCTATGGAAACCTTCAAAATTGCCCTACTAATCACCGCCAACTTTTTCCATCCCAGAGTCTTAGAGTCAGTGGGTACATGCACGATAACATCTCCACGCGTGTGGGTTGGAAGATGAGCTATGGAAGATGAGCTATGAGCTATGGTGCCCTACTAATCACCGCCAACTTTTTCCATCCCAGAGTCTTAGAGTCAATGGGTACATGCACGATAACATCTCCACGCGTGTGGGTTGGAAGATGAGCTATGGAAGATGAGCTATGAGCTATGGTGCCCTACTAATCACCGCCAACTTTTTCCATCCCAGAGTCTCAGAGTCAATGGGTACATGCACGATAACATCTCGACGCGTGTGGGTTGGAAGATGAGCTATGGAAGATGAGCTATGAGCTATGGTGCACTACTAATCACCGCCAACTTTTTCCATCCCAGAGTCTTAGAGTCAATAGGTACATGCACGATAACATCTCCACGCGTGTGGATTGGAAGATGAGCTATGGAAGATGAGCTATGAGCTATGGTGCCCTACTACTCAACGCCAACTTTTTCCATCCCAGAGTCTCAGAGTCAATGGGTACATGCACGATAACATCTCCACGCGTGTGGGTTGGAAGATGAGCTATGGAAACCTTCAAAATTGCCCTACTAATCACCGCCAACTTTTTCCATCCCAGAGTCTTAGAGTCAGTGGGTACATGCACGATAACATCTCCACGCGTGTGGGTTGGAAGATGAGCTATGGAAGATGAGCTATGAGCTATGGTGCCCTACTAATCACCGCCAACTTTTTCCATCCCAGAGTCTTAGAGTCAATGGGTACATGCACGATAACATCTCCACGCGTGTGGGTTGGAAGATTAGCTATGGAAGATGAGCTATGAGCTATGGTGCCCTACTAATCACCGCCAACTTTTTCCATCCCAGAGTCTCAGAGTCAATGGGTACATGCACGATAACATCTCGACGCGTGTGGGTTGGAAGATGAGCTATGGAAGATGAGCTATGAGCTATGGTGCACTACTAATCACCGCCAACTTTTTCCATCCCAGAGTCTTAGAGTCAATAGGTACATGCACGATAACATCTCCACGCGTGTGGATTGGAAGATGAGCTATGGAAGATGAGCTATGAGCTATGGTGCCCTACTAATCACCGCCAACTTTTTCCATCCCAGAGTCTCAGAGTCAATGGGTACATGCACGATAACATCTCGACGCGTGTGGGTTGGAAGATGAGCTATGGAAGATGAGCTATGAGCTATGGTGCACTACTAATCACCGCCAACTTTTTCCATCCCAGAGTCTTAGAGTCAATGGGTACATGCACGATAACATCTCCACGCGTGTGGGTTGGAAGATGAGCTATGGAAGCGTTCAAAATTGCCCTACTGACCACCGCCAACTTTTTCCATCCCAGAGTCTCAGAGTCAATGGGTACATGCACGATAACATCTCCACGCGTGTGGGTTGGAAGATGAGCTATGGAAGATGAGCTATGAGCTATGGTGCCCTACTAATCACCGCCAACTTTTTCCATCCCAGAGTCTTAGAGTCAGTGGCTACATGCACGATAACATCTCCACGCGTGTGGGTTGGAAGATGAGCTATGGAAGATGAGCTATGAGCTATGGTGCCCTACTACTCAACGCCAACTTTTTCCATCCCAGAGTCTCAGAGTCAATGGGTACATGCACGATAACATCTCCACGCGTGTGGGTTGGAAGATGAGCTATGGAAACCTTCAAAATTGCCTTACTGACCACGGCCAACTTTTTCCATCCGAGAGTCTTAGAGTCAATAGGTACATGCACGATAACATCTCCACGCGTGTGGGTTGGAAGATGAGCTATGGAAGATGAGCTATGAGCTATGGTGCCCTACTAATCACCGCCAACTTTTTCCATCCCAGAGTCTTAGAGTCAGTGGGTACATGCACGATAACATCTCCACGCGTGTGGGTTGGAAAATGAGCTATGGAAGATCAGCTATGAGCTATGGTGCCCTACTAATCACCGCCAACTTTTTCCATCCCAGAGTCTCAGAGTCAATGGGACATGCACGATAACATCACCACCCGTGTGGGTTGAAGATGAGCTATGGAAACCTTCAGAATTGCCCTACTAATCACCGGCCAACTTTTTCCATCCCAGAGTCTCAGAGTCAATGGGTACATGCACGATAACATCACCGCCCCGTGTGGATTGGAAGAGGAGCTATGGAAGCGTTCAAAATTGCCCTACTGACCACCGCCAACTTTTTTCCATCCCAGAGTCTCAGAGTCAATGGTACATGCACGATAACATCTCCACGCGTGTGGGTTGGAAGATGAGCTATGAGCTATGGTGCCCTACTAATCACCGCCAACTTTTTCCATCCCAGAGTCTCAGAGTCAATGGGTACATGCACGATAACATCTCCACGCGTGTGGGTTGGAAGATGAGCTATGGAAGATGAGCTATGAGCTATGGTGCCCTACTAATCACCGCCAACTTTTTCCATCCCAGAGTCTTAGAGTCAGTGGCTACATGCACGATAACATCTCCACGCGTGTGGGTTGGAAGATGAGCTATGGAAGATGAGCTGACTGAGCTATGGTGCCCTACTAATCACCGCCAACTTTTTCCATCCCAGAGTCTCAGAGTCAATGGGTACATGCACGATAACATCACCACCCGTGTGGGTTGGAAGATGAGCTATGGAAGATGAGCTATGGAAGATGAGCTATGGAAGATGAGCTCTGAGCTATGGTGCCCTACTAATCACCGCCAACTTTTTCCATCCCAGAGTCTTAGAGTCAATGGGTACATGCACGATAACATCTCCACGCGTGTGGGTTGGAAGATGAGCTATGGAAACCTTCAAAATTGGCCCTACTAATCACCGCCAACTTTTTCCATCCCAGAGTCTTAGAGTCAGTGGGTACATGCACGATAACATCTCCACGCGTGTGGGTTGGAAGATGAGCTATGGAAGATGAGCTATGAGCTATGGTGCCCTACTAATCACCGCCAACTTTTTCCATCCCAGAGTCTTAGAGTCAATGGGTACATGCACGGATAACATCTCCACGCGTGTGGGTTGGAAGATGAGCTATGGAAACCTTCAAAATTGCCCCTACTTAATCACCGCCAACTTTTTTTCCATCCCAGAGTCTCAGAGTCAATGGGTACATGCACGATAACATCACCGCCCGTGTGGATTGAAAGATGAGCTATGGAAGCGTTCAAAATTGCCCCTACTGACCACCGCCAACTTTTTCCATCCCAGTCTCAGAGTCAATGGTACATGCACGATAACATCTCCACGCGTTGTGGGTTGGAAGATGAGCTATGGAAGATGAGCTATGAGCTATGGTGCCCTACTAATCACCGCCAACTTTTTCCATACCAGATGTCTTAGAGTCAATGGGGTACATGCACGATAACATCTCCACGCGTGTGGGTTGGAAGATGAGCTATGGAAGATGAGCTATGAGCTATGGTGCCCTACTAATCACCGCCAACTTTGTCCATCCCAGAGTCTTAGAGTCAATGGGTACATGCACGATAACATCTCCACGCGTGTGGGGTTGGAAGATGAGCTATGGAAGATCAGCTATGAGCTATGGTGCCCTACTAATCACCGCCAACTTTTTCCATCCCAGAGTCTTAGAGTCAATAGGTACATGCACGATAACATCTCCACGCGTGTGGGTTGGAAATGGAGCTATGGAAACCTTCAAATTGCCCTACTAATCACCGCCAACTTTTTCCATCCCAGAGTCTCAGAGTCAATGGGTACATGCACGATAACATCTCCACGCGTGTGGGTTGGAAGAGATGAGCTGTGGGAAGATGAGCTATGAGCTATGGTGCCCTACTAATCACCGCCAACTTTTTTCCATCCCAGAGTCTCAGAGTCATGGGTACATGCACGATAATATCTCCACGCGTGTGGGTTGGAAGATGAGCTATGGAAACCTTCAAAATTGCCCTACTAATCACCGCCAAATTTTTCCATCCCAGAGTCTCAGAGTCAATGGGTACATGCACGAAAACATCTCCACGCGTGTGGGTTGGAAGATGAGCTATGGAAGATGAGCTATGAGCTATGGTGCCCTACTAATCACCGCCAACTTTTTCCATCCCAGAGTCTTAGAGTCAATGGGTACATGCACGATAACATCTTCACGCGTGTGGGTTGGAAGATGAGCTATGGAAGATGAGCTATGGAAGATGAGCTATGAGCTATGGTGCCCTACTAATCACCGCCAACTTTTCCATCCAGAGTCTTAGAGTCAATGGGTACATGCACGATAACATCTCCACGCGTGTGGGTTGGAAGATGAGCTATGGAAACCTTCAAAATTGCCCTACTGACCACGGCCAACTTTTTCCATCCGAGAGTCTTAGAGTCAAATAGGTACATGCACGATAACATCTCCACGCGTGTGGGTTGGAAGATGAGCTATGGAAGATCAGCTATGAGCTATGGTTGCCCTACTAATCACCGCCAACTTTTTCCATCCCAGAGTCTCAGAGTCAATGGGTACATGCACGATACATCACCACCCCGTGTGGGTTTGGAAGATGAGCTATGGAAACCTTAAAAATTGCCCTGCTGACCACCGCCAACTTTTTCCATCCCAGAGTCTTAGAGTCAGTGGGTACATGCACGATAACATCTCCACCCGTAGTGGGTTGGAAGATGAGCTATGGAAACCTTCAAAATTGCCCTACTAATCACCGCCAACTTTTTCCATCCCAGAGTCTTAGAGTCAGTGGGTACATGCACGATAACATCTCCACGAGTGTGGGTTGGAAGATGAGCTATGGAAACCTTCAAAATTGCCCTAACTAATCACCGCCAACTTTTTCCATCCCAGAGTCTTAGAGTCAATAGGTACATGCACGATAACATCTCCACGCGTGTGGATTGGAAGATGAGCTATGGAAGATGAGCTATGAGCTATGGTACCCTACTAATCACCGCCAACTTTTTCCATCCCAGAGTCTTTAGAGTCAATGGGTACATGCACGATAACATCTCCACGCGTGTGGGTTGGAAGATGAGCTATGGAAACCTTCAAAATTGCCCTACTAATCACCGCCAACTTTTTCCATCCCAGAGTCTTAGAGGTACATGCACGATAACATCTCCACGCGTGTGGGTTGGAGATGAGCTATGGAAGATGGAGCTATGGAAGATGAGCTATGAGCTATGGTGCCCTACTAATCACCGCCAACTTTTTCCATCCCAGAGTCTTAGAGTCAATGGGTACATGCACCGATAACATCTCCACGCGTGTGGGTTGGAAGATGAGCTATGGAAGATGAGCTATGAGCTATGGTGCCCTACTAATCACCGCCAACTTTTTCCATCCCAGAGTCTCAGAGCCAATGGGTACATGCACGATAACATCTCCACGCGTGTGGGTTGGAAGATGAGCTATGGAAGATGAGCTATGAGCTATGAGTGCACTACTAATCACCGCCAACTTTTTCATCCCAGAGTCTAGAGTCAATAGGTACATGCACGATAACATCTCCACGCGTGTGGATTGGAAGATGAGCTATGGAAGATGAGCTATGAGCTATGGTACCCTACTAATCACCGCCAACTTTTTCCATCCCAGAGTCTTAGAGTCAATGGGTACATGCACGATAACATCTCCACGCGTGTGGGTTGGAAGATGAGCTATGGAAACCTTCAAAATTGCCCTACTAATCACCGCCAACTTTTTCCATCCCAGAGTCTTAGAGTCAGTGGGTACATGCACGATAACATCTCCACGCGTGTGGGTTGGAAGATGAGCTATGAAGATGAGCTATGAGCTATGGTGCCCTACTAATCACCGCCAACTTTTTCCATCCCAGAGTCTTAGAGTCAATGGGTACATGCACGATAACATCTCCACGCGTGTGGGTTGGAAGATGAGCTATGGAAGATGAGCTATGAGCTATGGTGCCCTACTAATCACCGCCAACTTTTTCCATCCCAGAGTCTCAGAGTCAATGGGTACATGCACGATAACATCTCCACGCGTGTGGGTTGGAAGATGAGCTATGGAAGATGAGCTATGAGCTATGAGCTATGGTTGCACTACTAATCACCGCCAACTTTTTCCATCCCAGAGTCTTAGAGTCAATAGGTACATGCACGATAACATCTCCACGCGTGTGGATTGGAAGATGAGCTATGGAAGATGAGCTATGAGCTATGGTACCCTACTAATCACCGCCAACTTTTTCCATCCCAGAGTCTTAGAGTCAATGGGTACATGCACGATAACATCTCCACGCGTGTGGGTTGGAAGATGAGCTATGGAAACCTTCAAAATTGCCCCTACTAATCACCGCCAACTTTTTCCATCCCAGAGTCTTAGAGTCAGTGGTACATGCACGATAACATCTCCACGCGTGTGGGTTGGAAGATGAGCTATGGAAGATGAGCTATGAGCTATGGTGCCCTACTAATCACCCGCCAACTTTTTC
>CAKAIZ010000353.1:0-34780 GCA_916610145.1 Eristalis arbustorum | reverse complement strand
AATCAATTTGACCTAGCATCGTCGAATTTGTTCGTTTTTCACCCTCATCTTTCAAATGCTACAGCGGCCCTATTAGGCCTACCAACGACTCGCGCATACCTGTTTCCATGTTTTCTTACGTGTATTATTCGATACTGATTCATTTCAAAGCATTTCGCCACATCGAAAATTTCAATCAATTTGACATAGCCGGCATCGTCGAATTTGTTCGTTTTTCACCCTCATCTTTCAAATGCTACAGCGGCCCTATTAGGCCTACCAACGACTCGCGCATACCTGTTTCCATGTTTTCTTACGTGTATTATTCGATACTGATTCATTTCAAAGCATTTCGCCACATCGAAAATTTCAATCAATTTGACATAGCCGGCATCGTCGAATTTGTTCGTTTTTCACCCTCATCTTTCAATGCTACAGCGGCCCTATTAGGCCTACCAACGACTCGCGCATACCTGTTTCCATGTTTTCTTACGTGTATTATTCGATACTGATTCATTTCAAAGCATTTCGCCACATCGAAAATTTCAATCAATTTGACATAGCCGGCAATCGTCGAATTTGTTCGTTTTTCACCCCTCATCTTTCAAATGCTACAGCGGCCCTATTAGGCCTACCAACGACTCGCGCATACCTGTTTCCATGTTTTCTTACGTGTATTATTCGATACTGATTCATTTCAAAGCATTTCGCCACATCGAAAATTTCAATCAATTTGACATAGCCGGCATCGTCGAATTTGTTCGTTTTTCACCCTCATCTTTCAAATGCTACAGCGGCCCTATTAGGCCTACCAACGACTCGCGCATACCTGTTTCCATGTTTTCTTACGTGTATTATTCGATACTGATTCATTTCAAAGCATTTCGCCACATCGAAAATTTCAATCAATTTGACATAGCCGGCATCGTCGAATTTGTTCGTTTTTCACCCTCATCTTTCAAATGCTACAGCGGCCCTATTAGGCCTACCAACGACTCGCGCATACCTGTTTCCATGTTTTCTTACGTGTATTATTCGATACTGATTCATTTTAAAGCATTTCGCCACATCGAAAATTTCAATCAATTTGACATAGCCGGCATCGTCGAATTTGTTCGTTTTTCACCCTCATCTTTCAAATGCTACAGCGGCCCTATTAGGCCTACCAACGACTCGCGCATACCTGTTTCCATGTTTTCTTACGTGTATTATTCGATACTGATTCATTTCAAAGCATTTCGCCACATCGAAAATTTCAATCAATTTGACATAGCCGGCATCGTCGAATTTGTTCGTTTTTCACCCTCATCTTTCAAAAGCTACAGCGGCCCTATTAGGCCTACCAACGACTCGCGCATACCTGTTTCCATGTTTTCTTACGTGTATTATTCGATACTGATTCATTTCAAAGCATTTCGCCACATCGAAAATTTCAATCAATTTGACATAGCCGGCATCGTCGAATTTGTTCGTTTTTCACCCTCATCTTTCAAATGCTACAGCGGCCCTATTAGGCCTACCAACGACTCGCGCATACCTGTTTCCATGTTTTCTTACGTGTATTATTCGATACTGATTCATTTCAAAGCATTTCGCCACATCGAAAATTTCAATCAATTTGACATAGCCGGCATCGTCGAATTTGTTCGTTTTTTCACCCTCATCTTTCAAATGCTACAGCGGCCCTATTAGGCCTACCAACGACTCGCGCATACCTGTTTCCATGTTTTCTTACGTGTATTATTCGATACTGATTCATTTCAAAGCATTTCGCCACATCGAAAATTTCAATCAATTTGACATAGCCGGCATCGTCGAATTTGTTCGTTTTTCACCCTCATCTTTCAAATGCTACAGCGGCCCTATTAGGCCTACCAACGACTCGCGCATACCTGTTTCCATGTTTTCTTACGTGTATTATTCGATACTGATTCATTTCAAAGCATTTCGCCACATCGAAAATTTCAATCAATTTGACATAGCCGGCATCGTCGAATTTGTTCGTTTTTCACCCTCATCTTTCAAATGCTACAGCGGCCCTATTAGGCCTACCAACGACTCGCGCATACCTGTTTCCATGTTTTCTTACGTGTATTATTCGATACTGATTCATTTCAAAGCATTTCGCCACATCGAAAATTTCAATCAATTTGACATAGCCGGCATCGTCGAATTTGTTCGTTTTTCACCCTCATCTTTCAAATGCTACAGCGGCCCTATTAGGCCTACCAACGACTCGCGCATACCTGTTTCCATGTTTTCTTACGTGTATTATTCGATACTGATTCATTTCAAAGCATTTCGCCACATCGAAAATTTCAATCAATTTGACATAGCCGGCATCGTCGAATTTGTTCGTTTTTCACCCTCATCTTTCAAATGCTACAGCGGCCCTATTAGGCCTACCAACGACTCGCGCATACCTGTTTCCATGTTTTCTTACGTGTATTATTCGATACTGGTTCATTTCAAAGCATTTCGCCACATCGAAAATTTCAATCAATTTGACATAGCCGGCATCGTCGAATTTGTTCGTTTTTCACCCTCATCTTTCAAATGCTACAGCGGCCCTATTAGGCCTACCAACGACTCGCGCATACCTGTTTCCATGTTTTCTTACGTGTATTATTCGATACTGATTCATTTTAAAGCATTTCGCCACATCGAAAATTTCAATCAATTTGACATAGCCGGCATCGTCGAATTTGTTCGTTTTTCACCCTCATCTTTCAAATGCTACAGCGGCCCTATTAGGCCTACCAACGACTCGCGCATACCTGTTTCCATGTTTTCTTACGTGTATTATTCGATACTGATTCATTTCAAAGCATTTCGCCACATCGAAAATTTCAATCAATTTGACATAGCCGGCATCGTCGAATTTGTTCGTTTTTCACCCTCATCTTTCAAATGCTACAGCGGCCCTATTAGGCCTACCAACGACTCGCGCATACCTGTTTCCATGTTTTCTTACGTGTATTATTCGATACTGATTCATTTCAAAGCATTTCGCCACATCGAAAATTTCAATCAATTTGACATAGCCGGCATCGTCGAATTTGTTCGTTTTTCACCCTCATCTTTCAAAAGCTACAGCGGCCCTATTAGGCCTACCAACGACTCGCGCATACCTGTTTCCATGTTTTCTTACGTGTATTATTCGATACTGATTCATTTCAAAGCATTTCGCCACATCGAAAATTTCAATCAATTTGACATAGCCGGCATCGTCGAATTTGTTCGTTTTTCACCCTCATCTTTCAAATGCTACAGCGGCCCTATTAGGCCTACCAACGACTCGCGCATACCTGTTTCCATGTTTTCTTATGTGTATTATTCGATACTGATTCATTTCAAAGCATTTCGCCACATCGAAAATTTCAATCAATTTGACATAGCCGGCATCGTCGAATTTGTTCGTTTTTCACCCTCATCTTTCAAATGCTACAGCGGCCCTATTAGGCCTACCAACGACTCGCGCATACCTGTTTCCATGTTTTCTTACGTGTATTATTCGATACTGATTCATTTCAAAGCATTTCGCCACATCGAAAATTTCAATCAATTTGACATAGCCGGCATCGTCGAATTTGTTCGTTTTTCACCCTCATCTTTCAAATGCTACAGCGGCCCTATTAGGCCTACCAACAACTCGCGCATACCTGTTTCCATGTTTTCTTACGTGTATTATTCGATACTGATTCATTTCAAAGCATTTCGCCACATCGAAAATTTCAATCAATTTGACATAGCCGGCATCGTCGAATTTGTTCGTTTTTCACCCTCATCTTTCAAATGCTACAGCGGCCCTATTAGGCCTACCAACGACTCGCGCATACCTGTTTCCATGTTTTCTTACGTGTATTATTCGATACTGATTCATTTCAAAGCATTTCGCCACATCGAAAATTTCAATCAATTTGACATAGCCGGCATCGTCGAATTTGTTCGTTTTTCACCCTCATCTTTCAAATGCTACAGCGGCCCTATTAGGCCTACCAACGACTCGCGCATACCTGTTTCCATGTTTTCTTACGTGTATTATTCGATACTGATTCATTTCAAAGCATTTCGCCACATCGAAAATTTCAATCAATTTGACATAGCCGGCATCGTCGAATTTGTTCGTTTTTCAGCCTCATCTTCCAAATGCTACAGCGGCCCTATTAGGCCTACCAACGACTCGCGCATACCTGTTTCCATGTTTTCTTACGTGTATTATTCGATACTGATTCATTTCAAAGCATTTCGCCACATCGAAAATTTCAATCAATTTGACATAGCCGGCATCGTCGAATTTGTTCGTTTTTCACCCTCATCTTTCAAATGCTACAGCGGCCCTATTAGGCCTACCAACGACTCGCGCATACCTGTTTCCATGTTTTCTTACGTGTATTATTCGATACTGATTCATTTCAAAGCATTTCGCCACATCGAAAATTTCAATCAATTTGACATAACCGGCATCGTCGAATTTGTTCGTTTTTCACCCTCATCTTTCAAATGCTACAGCGGCCCTATTAGGCCTACCAACGACTCGCGCATACCTGTTTCCATGTTTTCTTACGTGTATTATTCGATACTGATTCATTTCAAAGCATTTCGCCACATCGAAAATTTCAATCAATTTGACATAGCCGGCATCGTCGAATTTGTTCGTTTTTCACCCTCATCTTTCAAATGCTACAGCGGCCCTATTAGGCCTACCAACGACTCGCGCATACCTGTTTCCATGTTTTCTTACGTGTATTATTCGATACTGATTCATTTCAAAGCATTTCGCCACATCGAAAATTTCAATCAATTTGACATAGCCGGCATCGTCGAATTTGTTCGTTTTTCACCCTCATCTTTCAAATGCTACAGCGGCCCTATTAGGCCTACCAACGACTCGCGCATACCTGTTTCCATGTTTTCTTACGTGTATTATTCGATACTGATTCATTTCAAAGCATTTCGCCACATCGAAAATTTCAATCAATTTGACATAGCCGGCATCGTCGAATTTGTTCGTTTTTCACCCTCATCTTTCAAATGCTACAGCGGCCCTATTAGGCCTACCAACGACTCGCGCATACCTGTTTCCATGTTTTCTTACGTGTATTATTCGATACTGATTCATTTCAAAGCATTTCGCCAGATCGAAAATTTCAATCAATTTGACATAGCCGGCATCGTCGAATTTGTTCGTTTTTCACCCTCATCTTTCAAATGCTACAGCGGCCCTATTAGGCCTACCAACGACTCGCGCATACCTGTTTCCATGTTTTCTTACGTGTATTATTCGATACTGATTCATTTCAAAGCATTTCGCCACATCGAAAATTTCAATCAATTTGACATAGCCGGCATCGTCGAATTTGTTCGTTTTTCACCCTCATCTTTCAAATGCTACAGCGGCCCTATTAGGCCTACCAACGACTCGCGCATACCTGTTTCCATGTTTTCTTACGTGTATTATTCGATACTGATTCATTTCAAAGCATTTCGCCACATCGAAAATTTCAATCAATTTGACATAGCCGGCATCGTCGAATTTGTTCGTTTTTCACCCTCATCTTTCAAATGCTACAGCGGCCCTATTAGGCCTACCAACGACTCGCGCATACCTGTTTCCATGTTTTCTTACGTGTATTATTCGATACTGATTCATTTCAAAGCATTTCGCCACATCGAAAATTTCAATCAATTTGACATAGCCGGCATCGTCGAATTTGTTCGTTTTTCACCCTCATCTTTCAAATGCTACAGCGGCCCTATTAGGCCTACCAACGACTCGCGCATACCTGTTTCCATGTTTTCTTACGTGTATTATTCGATACTGATTCATTTCAAAGCATTTCGCCACATCGAAAATTTCAATCAATTTGACATAGCCGGCATCGTCGAATTTGTTCGTTTTTCACCCTCATCTTTCAAATGCTACAGCGGCCCTATTAGGCCTACCAACGACTCGCGCATACCTGTTTCCATGTTTTCTTACGTGTATTATTCGATACTGATTCATTTCAAAGCATTTCGCCACATCGAAAATTTCAATCAATTTGACATAGCCGGCATCGTCGAATTTGTTCGTTTTTCACCCTCATCTTTCAAATGCTACAGCGGCCCTATTAGGCCTACCAACGACTCGCGCATACCTGTTTCCATGTTTTCTTACGTGTATTATTCGATACTGATTCATTTCAAAGCATTTCGCCACATCGAAAATTTCAATCAATTTGACATAGCCGGCATCGTCGAATTTGTTCGTTTTTCACCCTCATCTTTCAAATGCTACAGCGGCCCTATTAGGCCTACCAACGACTCGCGCATACCTGTTTCCATGTTTTCTTACGTGTATTATTCGATACTGATTCATTTCAAAGCATTTCGCCACATCGAAAATTTCAATCAATTTGACATAGCCGGCATCGTCGAATTTGTTCGTTTTTCACCCTCATCTTTCAAATGCTACAGCGGCCCTATTAGGCCTACCAACGACTCGCGCATACCTGTTTCCATGTTTTCTTACGTGTATTATTCGATACTGATTCATTTCAAAGCATTTCGCCAGATCGAAAATTTCAATCAATTTGACATAGCCGGCATCGTCGAATTTGTTCGTTTTTCACCCTCATCTTTCAAATGCTACAGCGGCCCTATTAGGCCTACCAACGACTCGCGCATACCTGTTTCCATGTTTTCTTACGTGTATTATTCGATACTGATTCATTTCAAAGCATTTCGCCACATCGAAAATTTCAATCAATTTGACATAGCCGGCATCGTCGAATTTGTTCGTTTTTCACCCTCATCTTTCAAATGCTACAGCGGCCCTATTAGGCCTACCAACGACTCGCGCATACCTGTTTCCATGTTTTCTTACGTGTATTATTCGATACTGATTCATTTCAAAGCATTTCGCCACATCGAAAATTTCAATCAATTTGACATAGCCGGCATCGTCGAATTTGTTCGTTTTTCACCCTCATCTTTCAAATGCTACAGCGGCCCTATTAGGCCTACCAACGACTCGCGCATACCTGTTTCCATGTTTTCTTACGTGTATTATTCGATACTGATTCATTTCAAAGCATTTCGCCACATCGAAAATTTCAATCAATTTGACATAGCCGGCATCGTCGAATTTGTTGGTTTTTCACCCTCATCTTTCAAATGCTTCAGCGGCCCTATTAGGCCTACCAACGACTCGCGCATACCTGTTTCCATGTTTTCTTACGTGTATTATTCGATACTGATTCATTTCAAAGCATTTCGCCACATCGAAAATTTCAATCAATTTGACATAGCCGGCATCGTCGAATTTGTTCGTTTTTCACCCTCATCTTTCAAATGCTACAGCGGCCCTATTAGGCCTACCAACGACTCGCGCATACCTGTTTCCATGTTTTCTTACGTGTATTATTCGATACTGATTCATTTCAAAGCATTTCGCCACATCGAAAATTTCAATCAATTTGACATAGCCGGCATCGTCGAATTTGTTCGTTTTTCACCCTCATCTTTCAAATGCTACAGCGGCCCTATTAGGCCTACCAACGACTCGCGCATACCTGTTTCCATGTTTTCTTACGTGTATTATTCGATACTGATTCATTTCAAAGCATTTCGCCAGATCGAAAAATTCAATCAATTTGACATAGCCGGCATCGTCGAATTTGTTCGTTTTTCACCCTCATCTTTCAAATGCTACAGCGGCCCTATTAGGCCTACCAACGACTCGCGCATACCTGTTTCCATGTTTTCTTACGTGTATTATTCGATACTGATTCATTTCAAAGCATTTCGCCACATCGAAAATTTCAATCAATTTGACATAGCCGGCATCGTCGAATTTGTTCGTTTTTCACCCTCATCTTTCAAATGCTACAGCGGCCCTATTAGGCCTACCAACGACTCGCGCATACCTGTTTCCATGTTTTCTTACGTGTATTATTCGATACTGATTCATTTCAAAGCATTTCGCCACATCGAAAATTTCAATCAATTTGACATAGCCGGCATCGTCGAATTTGTTCGTTTTTCACCCTCATCTTTCAAATGCTACAGCGGCCCTATTAGGCCTACCAACGACTCGCGCATACCTGTTTCCATGTTTTCTTACGTGTATTATTCGATACTGATTCATTTCAAAGCATTTCGCCACATCGAAAATTTCAATCAATTTGACATAGCCGGCATCGTCGAATTTGTTGGTTTTTCACCCTCATCTTTCAAATGCTACAGCGGCCCTATTAGGCCTACCAACGACTCGCGCATACCTGTTTCCATGTTTTCTTACGTGTATTATTCGATACTGATTCATTTCAAAGCATTTCGCCACATCGAAAATTTCAATCAATTTGACATAGCCGGCATCGTCGAATTTGTTCGTTTTTCACCCTCATCTTTCAAATGCTACAGCGGCCCTATTAGGCCTACCAACGACTCGCGCATACCTGTTTCCATGTTTTCTTACGTGTATTATTCGATACTGATTCATTTCAAAGCATTTCGCCACATCGAAAATTTCAATCAATTTGACATAGCCGGCATCGTCGAATTTGTTCGTTTTTCACCCTCATCTTTCAAATGCTACAGCGGCCCTATTAGGCCTACCAACGACTCGCGCATACCTGTTTCCATGTTTTCTTACGTGTATTATTCGATACTGATTCATTTCAAAGCATTTCGCCACATCGAAAATTTCAATCAATTTGACATAGCCGGCATCGTCGAATTTGTTCGTTTTTCACCCTCATCTTTCAAATGCTACAGCGGCCCTATTAGGCCTACCAACGACTCGCGCATACCTGTTTCCATGTTTTCTTACGTGTATTATTCGATACTGATTCATTTCAAAGCATTTCGCCACATCGAAAATTTCAATCAATTTGACATAGCCGGCATCGTCGAATTTGTTCGTTTTTCACCCTCATCTTTCAAATGCTACAGCGGCCCTATTAGGCCTACCAACGACTCGCGCATACCTGTTTCCGTGTTTTCTTACGTGTATTATTCGATACTGATTCATTTCAAAGCATTTCGCCACATCGAAAATTTCAATCAATTTGACATAGCCGGCATCGTCGAATTTGTTCGTTTTTCACCCTCATCTTTCAAATGCTACAGCGGCCCTATTAGGCCTACCAACGACTCGCGCATACCTGTTTCCATGTTTTCTTACGTGTATTATTCGATACTGATTCATTTCAAAGCATTTCGCCACATCCAAAATTTCAATCAATTTTACATAGCCGGCATCGTCGAATTTGTTCGTTTTTCACCCTCATCTTTCAAATGCTACAGCGGGCCTATTAGGCCTACCAACGACTCGCGCATACCTGTTTCCATGTTTTCTTACGTGTATTATTCGATACTGATTCATTTCAAAGCATTTCGCCACATCGAAAATTTCAATCAATTTGACATAGCCGGCATCGTCGAATTTGTTCGTTTTTCACCCTCATCTTTCAAATGCTACAGCGGCCCTATTAGGCCTACCAACGACTCGCGCATACCTGTTTCCATGTTTTCTTACGTGTATTATTCGATACTGATTCATTTCAAAGCATTTCGCCACATCGAAAATTTCAATCAATTTAACATAGCCGGCATCGTCGAATTTGTTCGTTTTTCACCCTCATCTTTCAAATGCTACAGCGGCCCTATTAGGCCTACCAACGACTCGCGCATACCTGTTTCCATGTTTTCTTACGTGTATTATGCGATACTGATTCATTTCAAAGCATTTCGCCACATCGAAAATTTCAATCAATTTGACATAGCCGGCATCGTCGAATTTGTTCGTTTTTCACCCTCATCTTTCAAATGCTACAGCGGCCCTATTAGCCCTACCAACGACTCGCGCATACCTGTTTCCATGTTTTCTTACGTGTATTATTCGATACTGATTCATTTCAAAGCATTTCGCCACATCAAAAATTTCAATCAATTTGACATAGCCGGCATCGTCGAATTTGTTCGTTTTTCACCCTCATTTTTCAAATGCTACAGCGGCCCTATTAGGCCTACCAACGACTCGCGCATACCTGTTTCCATGTTTTCTTACGTGTATTATTCGATACTGATTCATTTCAAAGCATTTCGCCACATCGAAAATTTCAATCAATTTGACATAGCCGGCATCGTCGAATTTGTTCGTTTTTCACCCTCATCTTTCAAATGCTACAGCGGCCCTATTAGGCCTACCAACGACTCGCGCATACCTGTTTCCATGTTTTCTTACGTGTATTATTCGATACTGATTCATTTCAAAGCATTTCGCCACATCGAAAATTTCAATCAATTTGACATAGCCGGCATCGTCGAATTTGTTCGTTTTTCACCCTCATCTTTCAAATGCTACAGCGGCCCTATTAGGCCTACCAACGACTCGCGCATACCTGTTTCCATGTTTTCTTACGTGTATTATTCGATACTGATTCATTTCAAAGCATTTCGCCCCATCGAAAATTTCAATCAATTTGACATAGCCGGCATCGTCGAATTTGTTCGTTTTTCACCCTCATCTTTCAAATGCCACAGCGGCCCTATTAGGCCTACCAACGACTCGCGCATACCTGTTTCCATGTTTTCTTACGTGTATTATTCGATACTGATTCATTTCAAAGCATTTCGCCACATCGAAAATTTCAATCAATTTGACATAGCCGGCATCGTCGAATTTGTTCGTTTTTCACCCTCATCTTTCAAATGCTACAGCGGCCCTATTAGGCCTACCAACGACTCGCGCATACCTGTTTCCATGTTTTCTTACTTGTATTATTCGATACTGATTCATTTCAAAGCATTTCGCCACATCGAAAATTTCAATCAATTTGACATAGCCGGCATCGTCGAATTTGTTCGTTTTTCACCCTCATCTTTCAAATGCTACAGCGGCCCTATTAGGCCTACCAACGACTCGCGCATACCTGTTTCCATGTTTTCTTACGTGTATTATTCGATACTGATTCATTTCAAAGCATTTCGCCACATCGAAAATTTCAATCAATTTGACATAGCCGGCATCGTCGAATTTGTTCGTTTTTCACCCTCATCTTTCAAATGCTACAGCGGCCCTATTAGGCCTACCAACGACTCGCGCATACCTGTTTCCATGTTTTCTTACGTGTATTATTCGATACTGATTCATTTCAAAGCATTTCGCCACATCGAAAATTTCAATCAATTTGACATAGCCGGCATCGTCGAATTTGTTGGTTTTTCACCCTCATCTTTCAAATGCTTCAGCGGCCCTATTAGGCCTACCAACGACTCGCGCATACCTGTTTCCATGTTTTCTTACGTGTATTATTCGATACTGATTCATTTCAAAGCATTTCGCCACATCGAAAATTTCAATCAATTTGACATAGCCGGCATCGTCGAATTTGTTCGTTTTTCACCCTCATCTTTCAAATGCTACAGCGGCCCTATTAGGCCTACCAACGACTCGCGCATACCTGTTTCCATGTTTTCTTACGTGTATTATTCGATACTGATTCATTTCAAAGCATTTCGCCACATCGAAAATTTCAATCAATTTGACATAGCCGGCATCGTCGAATTTGTTCGTTTTTCCCCCTCATCTTTCAAATGCTACAGCGGCCCTATTAGGCCTACCAACGACTCGCGCATACCTGTTTCCATGTTTTCTTACGTGTATTATTCGATACTGATTCATTTCAAAGCATTTCGCCAGATCGAAAATTTCAATCAATTTGACATAGCCGGCATCGTCGAATTTGTTCGTTTTTCACCCTCATCTTTCAAATGCTACAGCGGCCCTATTAGGCCTACCAACGACTCGCGCATACCTGTTTCCATGTTTTCTTACGTGTATTATTCGATACTGATTCATTTCAAAGCATTTCGCCACATCGAAAATTTCAATCAATTTGACATAGCCGGCATCGTCGAATTTGTTCGTTTTTCACCCTCATCTTTCAAATGCTACAGCGGCCCTATTAGGCCTACCAACGACTCGCGCATACCTGTTTCCATGTTTTCTTACGTGTATTATTCGATACTGATTCATTTCAAAGCATTTCGCCACATCGAAAATTTCAATCAATTTGACATAGCCGGCATCGTCGAATTTGTTCGTTTTTCACCCTCATCTTTCAAATGCTACAGCGGCCCTATTAGGCCTACCAACGACTCGCGCATACCTGTTTCCATGTTTTCTTACGTGTATTATTCGATACTGATTCATTTCAAAGCATTTCGCCACATCGAAAATTTCAATCAATTTGACATAGCCGGCATCGTCGAATTTGTTGGTTTTTCACCCTCATCTTTCAAATGCTACAGCGGCCCTATTAGGCCTACCAACGACTCGCGCATACCTGTTTCCATGTTTTCTTACGTGTATTATTCGATACTGATTCATTTCAAAGCATTTCGCCACATCGAAAATTTCAATCAATTTGACATAGCCGGCATCGTCGAATTTGTTCGTTTTTCACCCTCATCTTTCAAATGCTACAGCGGCCCTATTAGGCCTACCAACGACTCGCGCATACCTGTTTCCATGTTTTCTTACGTGTATTATTCGATACTGATTCATTTCAAAGCATTTCGCCACATCGAAAATTTCAATCAATTTGACATAGCCGGCATCGTCGAATTTGTTCGTTTTTCACCCTCATCTTTCAAATGCTACAGCGGCCCTATTAGGCCTACCAACGACTCGCGCATACCTGTTTCCATGTTTTCTTACGTGTATTATTCGATACTGATTCATTTCAAAGCATTTCGCCACATCGAAAATTTCAATCAATTTGACATAGCCGGCATCGTCGAATTTGTTCGTTTTTCACCCTCATCTTTCAAATGCTACAGCGGCCCTATTAGGCCTACCAACGACTCGCGCATACCTGTTTCCATGTTTTCTTACGTGTATTATTCGATACTGATTCATTTCAAAGCATTTCGCCACATCGAAAATTTCAATCAATTTGACATAGCCGGCATCGTCGAATTTGTTTGTTTTTCACCCTCATCTTTCAAATGCTACAGCGGCCCTATTAGGCCTACCAACGACTCGCGCATACCTGTTTCCGTGTTTTCTTACGTGTATTATTCGATACTGATTCATTTCAAAGCATTTCGCCACATCGAAAATTTCAATCAATTTGACATAGCCGGCATCGTCGAATTTGTTCGTTTTTCACCCTCATCTTTCAAATGCTACAGCGGCCCTATTAGGCCTACCAACGACTCGCGCATACCTGTTTCCATGTTTTCTTACGTGTATTATTCGATACTGATTCATTTCAAAGCATTTCGCCACATCCAAAATTTCAATCAATTTTACATAGCCGGCATCGTCGAATTTGTTCGTTTTTCACCCTCATCTTTCAAATGCTACAGCGGGCCTATTAGGCCTACCAACGACTCGCGCATACCTGTTTCCATGTTTTCTTACGTGTATTATTCGATACTGATTCATTTCAAAGCATTTCGCCACATCGAAAATTTCAATCAATTTGACATAGCCGGCATCGTCGAATTTGTTCGTTTTTCACCCTCATCTTTCAAATGCTACAGCGGCCCTATTAGGCCTACCAACGACTCGCGCATACCTGTTTCCATGTTTTCTTACGTGTATTATTCGATACTGATTCATTTCAAAGCATTTCGCCACATCGAAAATTTCAATCAATTTAACATAGCCGGCATCGTCGAATTTGTTCGTTTTTCACCCTCATCTTTCAAATGCTACAGCGGCCCTATTAGGCCTACCAACGACTCGCGCATACCTGTTTCCATGTTTTCTTACGTGTATTATGCGATACTGATTCATTTCAAAGCATTTCGCCACATCGAAAATTTCAATCAATTTGACATAGCCGGCATCGTCGAATTTGTTCGTTTTTCACCCTCATCTTTCAAATGCTACAGCGGCCCTATTAGCCCTACCAACGACTCGCGCATACCTGTTTCCATGTTTTCTTACGTGTATTATTCGATACTGATTCATTTCAAAGCATTTCGCCACATCAAAAATTTCAATCAATTTGACATAGCCGGCATCGTCGAATTTGTTCGTTTTTCACCCTCATTTTTCAAATGCTACAGCGGCCCTATTAGGCCTACCAACGACTCGCGCATACCTGTTTCCATGTTTTCTTACGTGTATTATTCGATACTGATTCATTTCAAAGCATTTCGCCACATCGAAAATTTCAATCAATTTGACATAGCCGGCATCGTCGAATTTGTTCGTTTTTCACCCTCATCTTTCAAATGCTACAGCGGCCCTATTAGGCCTACCAACGACTCGCGCATACCTGTTTCCATGTTTTCTTACGTGTATTATTCGATACTGATTCATTTCAAAGCATTTCGCCACATCGAAAATTTCAATCAATTTGACATAGCCGGCATCGTCGAATTTGTTCGTTTTTCACCCTCATCTTTCAAATGCTACAGCGGCCCTATTAGGCCTACCAACGACTCGCGCATACCTGTTTCCATGTTTTCTTACGTGTATTATTCGATACTGATTCATTTCAAAGCATTTCGCCCCATCGAAAATTTCAATCAATTTGACATAGCCGGCATCGTCGAATTTGTTCGTTTTTCACCCTCATCTTTCAAATGCCACAGCGGCCCTATTAGGCCTACCAACGACTCGCGCATACCTGTTTCCATGTTTTCTTACGTGTATTATTCGATACTGATTCATTTCAAAGCATTTCGCCACATCGAAAATTTCAATCAATTTGACATAGCCGGCATCGTCGAATTTGTTCGTTTTTCACCCTCATCTTTCAAATGCTACAGCGGCCCTATTAGGCCTACCAACGACTCGCGCATACCTGTTTCCATGTTTTCTTACTTGTATTATTCGATACTGATTCATTTCAAAGCATTTCGCCACATCGAAAATTTCAATCAATTTGACATAGCCGGCATCGTCGAATTTGTTCGTTTTTCACCCTCATCTTTCAAATGCTACAGCGGCCCTATTAGGCCTACCAACGACTCGCGCATACCTGTTTCCATGTTTTCTTACGTGTATTATTCGATACTGATTCATTTCAAAGCATTTCGCCACATCGAAAATTTCAATCAATTTGACATAGCCGGCATCGTCGAATTTGTTCGTTTTTCACCCTCATCTTTCAAATGCTACAGCGGCCCTATTAGGCCTACCAACGACTCGCGCATACCTGTTTCCATGTTTTCTTACGTGTATTATTCGATACTGATTCATTTCAAAGCATTTCGCCACATCGAAAATTTCAATCAATTTGATATAGCCGGTCGAATTTGTTCGTTTTTCACCCTCATCTTTCAAATGCTACAGCGGCCCTATTAGGCCTACCAACGACTCGCGCATACCTGTTTCCATGTTTTCTTACGTGTATTATTCGATACTGATTCATTTCAAAGTCAAAGCATTTCGCCACATCGAAAATTTCAATCAATTTGACATAGCCGGCATCGTCGAATTTGTTCGTTTTTCACCCTCATCTTTCAAATGCTACAGCGGCCCTATTAGGCCTACCAACGACTCGCGCATACCTGTTTCCATGTTTTCTTACGTGTATTATTCGATACTGATTCATTTCAAAGCATTTCGCCACATCGAAAATTTCAATCAATTTGACATAGCCGGCATCGTCGAATTTGTTCGTTTTTCACCCTCATCTTTCAAATGCTACAGCGGCCCTATTAGGCCTACCAACGACTCGCGCATACCTGTTTCCATGTTTTCTTACGTGTATTATTCGATACTGATTCATTTCAAAGCATTTCGCCACATCGAAAATTTAATCAATTTGACATAGCCGGCATCGTCGAATTTGTTCGTTTTTCACCCTCATCTTTCAAATGCTACAGCGGCCCTATTAGGCCTCCAACGACTCGCGCATACCTGTTTCCATGTTTTCTTACGTGTATTATTCGATACTGATTCATTTCAAAGCATTTTGCCACATCGAAAATTTCAACCAATTTGACATAGCTGGCATCGTCGAATTTGTTCGTTTTTCACCCTCATCTTTCAAATGCTACAGCGGCCCTATTAGGCCTACCAACGACTCGCGCATACCTGTTTCCATGTTTTCTTACGTGTATTATTCGATACTGATTCATTTCAAAGCATTTCGCCACATCGAAAATTTCAACCAATTTGACATAGCTGGCATCGTCGAATTTGTTCGTTTTTCACCCTCATCTTTCAAATGCTACAGCGGCCCTATTAGGCCTACCAACGACTCGCGCATACCTGTTCCATGTTTTCTTACGTGTATTATTCGATACTGATTCATTTCAAAGCATTTCGCCACATCGAAAATTTCAATCAATTTGACATAGCCGGCATCGCCGAATTTGTTCGTTTTTCACCCTCATCTTTCAAATGCTACAGCGGCCCTATTAGGCCTACCAACGACTCGCGCATACCTGTTTCCATGTTTTCTTACGTGTATTATTCGATACTGATTCATTTCAAAGCATTTCGCCACATCGAAAATTTCAATCAATTTGACATAGCCGGCACCGTCGAATTTGTTCGTTTTTCACCCTCATCTTTCAAATGCCACAGCGGCCCTATTAGGCCTACCAACGACTCGCGCATACCTGTTTCCATGTTTTCTTACGTGTATTATTCGATACTGATTCATTTCAAAGCATTTCGCCACATCGAAAATTTCAATCAATTTGACATAGCCGCATCGTCGAATTTGTTCGTTTTTCACCCTCATCTTTCAAATGCTACAGCGGCCCTATAGGCCTACCAACGACTCGCGCATACCTGTTTCCATGTTTTCTACGTGTTTTATTCGATACTGATTCATTTCAAAGCATTTCGCCACATCGAAAATTTCAATCAATTTGACATAGCCGGCATCGTCGAATTTGTTCGTTTTTCACAATCATCTTTCAAATGCTACAGCGGCCCTATTAGGCCTACCAACGACTCGCGCATACCTGTTTCCATGTTTTCTTACGTGTATTATTCGATACTGATTCATTTCAAAGCATTTCGCCACATCGAAAATTTCAATCAATTTGACATAGCCGGCATCGTCGAATTTGTTCGTTTTTCACCCTCATATTTCAAATGCCACAGCGGGCCTATTAGGCCTACCAACGACTCGCGCATACCTGTTTCCATGTTTCTTACGTGTATTATTCGATACTGATTCATTTCAAAGCATTTCGCCACATCGAAAATTTCAATCAATTTGACATAGCCGGCATCGTCGAATTTGTTCGTTTTTCACCCTCATCTTCAAATGCTACAGCGGCCCTATTAGGCCTACCAACGACTCGCGCATACCTGTTTCCATGTTTTCTTACGTATATTATTCGATACTGATTCATTTCAAAGCATTTCGCCACATCGAAAATTTCAACCAATTTGACACAGCTGGCATCGTCGAATATGTTCGTTTTTCACCCTCATCTTTCAAATGCTACAGCGGCCCTATTAGGCCTACCAACGACTCGCGCATACCTGTTTCCATGTTTTCTTACGTGTATTATTCGATACTGATTCATTTCAAAGCATTTCGCCACATCGAAAATTTCAATCAATTTGACATACCCGGCATCGTCGAATTTGTTCGTTTTTCACCCTCATCTTTCAAATGCCACAGCGGCCCTATTAGCCTACCAACGACTCGCGCATACCTGTTTCCATGTTTTCTTACGTGTATTATTCGATACTGATTCATTTCAAAGCATTTCGCCACATCGAAAATTTCAATCAATTTGACATAGCCGGCATCGTCGAATTTGTTCGTTTTTCACCCTCATCTTTCAAATGCCACAGCGGCCCTATTAGGCCTACCAACGACTCGCGCATACCTGTTTCCATGTTTTCTTACGTGTATTATTCGATACTGATTCATTTCAAAGCATTTCGCCACATCGAAAATTTCAATCAATTTGACATAGCCGGCATCGTCGAATTTGTTCGTTTTTCACCCTCATCTTTCAAATGCTACAGCGGCCCTATTAGGCCTACCAACGACTCGCGCATACCTGTTTCCATGTTTTCTTACGTGTATTATTCGATACTGATTCATTTCAAAGCATTTCGCCACATCGAAAATTTCAATCAATTTGACATAGCCGGCATCGTCGAATTTGTTCGTTTTTCACCCTCATCTTTCAAATGCTACAGCGGCCCTATTAGGCCTACCAACGACTCGCGCATACCTGTTTCCATGTTTTCTTACGTGTATTATTCGATACTGATTCATTTCAAAGCATTTCGCCACATTCGAAAATTTCAACCAATTTGACATAGCTGGCATCGTCGAATTTGTTCGTTTTTCACCCTCATCTTTCAAATGCTACAGCGGCCCTATTAGGCCTACCAACGACTCGCGCATACCTGTTTCCATGTTTTCTTACGTGTATTATTCGATACTGATTCATTTCAAAGCATTTCGCCACATCGAAAATTTCAATCAATTTGACATACCCGGCATCGTCGAATTTGTTCGTTTTTCACCCTCATCTTCAAATGCCACAGCGGCCCTATTAGGCCTACCAACGACTCGCGCATACCTGTTTCCATGTTTTCTTACGTGTATTATTCGATACTGATTCATTTCAAAGCATTTAGCCATATCGAAAATTTCAATCAATTTGATATAGCCGGCATCTACGAATTTTTTCGTTTTTCACCCTCATCTTTCAAATGCTACAGCGGCCCTATTAGGCCTGCCAACGACTCGCGCATACCTGTTTCCATGTTTCCTTACGTGTATTATTCGATACTGAGTCATTTCAAAGCATTTCGCCACATCGAAAATTTCAATCAATTTAACATAGCCGGCATCGTCGAATTTGTTCGTTTTTCACCCTCATCTTTCAAATGCTACAGCGGCCCTATTAGGCCTACCAACGACTCGCGCATACCTGTTTCCATGTTTTCTTACGTGTATTATTCGATACTGATTCATTTCAAAGCATTTCGCCACATCGAAAATTTCAATCAATTTGACATAGCCGGCATCGTCGAATTTGTTCGTTTTTCACCCTCATCTTTCAAATGCTACAGCGGCCCTATTAGGCCTACCAACGACTCGCGCATACCTGTTTCCATGTTTTCCTTACGTGTATTATTCGATACTGATTCATTTCAAAGCATTTCGCCACATCGAAAATTTCAATCAATTTGGCATAGCCGGCATCGTCGAATTTGTTCGTTTTTCACCCTCATCTTTCAAATGCTACAGCGGCCCTATTAGGCCTACCAACGACTCGCGCATACCTGTTTCCATGTTTCTTACGTGTATTATTCGAAACTGATTCATTTCAAAGCATTTCGCCACATCGAAAATTTCAATCAATTTGACATAGCCGGCATCGTCGAATTTGTTCGTTTTTCACCCTCATCTTTCAAATGCTACAGCGGCCCTATTAGGCCTACCAACGACTCGCGCCTACCTGTTTCCATGTTTTCTTACGTGTATTATTCGATACTGATTCATTTCAAAGCATTTCGCCACATCGAAAATTTCAATCAATTTGACATAGCCGGCATCGTCGAATTTGTTCGTTTTTCACCCTCATCTTTCAAATGCTACAGCGGCTCTATTAGGCCTACCAACGACTCGCGCATACCTGTTTCCATGTTTTCTTACGTGTATTATTCGATACTGATTCATTTCAAAGCAATTCGCCACATCGAAAATTTCAATCAATTTGACATAGCCGGCATCGTCGAATTTGTTCGTTTTTCACCCTCATCTTTCAAATGCTACAGCGGCCCTATTAGGCCTACCAACGACTCGCGCATACCTGTTTCCATGTTTTCTTACGTGTATTATCGATACTGATTCATTTCAAAGCATTTCGCCACACGAAAATTTCAATCAATTTGACATAGCCGGCATCGTCGAATTTGTTCGTTTTTCACCCTCATCTTTCAAATGCCACAGCGGGCCTATTAGGCCTACCAACGACTCGCGCATACCTGTTTCCATGTTTTCTTACGTGTATTATTCGATACTGATCATTTCAAAGCATTTCGCCACATCGAAAATTTCAATCAATTTGACATAGCCGGCATCGTCGAATTTGTTCGTTTTTCACCCTCATCTTTCAAATGCTACAGCGGCCCTATTAGGCCTACCAACGACTCGCGCATACCTGTTTCCATGTTTTCTTACGTGTATTATTCGATACTGATTCATTTCAAAGCATTTCGCCACATCGAAAATTTCAATCAATTTGACATAGCCCGGCATCGTCGAATTTGTTCGTTTTTCACCCTCATCTTTCAAATGCTACAGCGGCCCTATTAGCCTACCAACGACTCGCGCATACCTGTTTCCATGTTTTCTTACGTGTATTATTCGATACTGATTCATTTCAAAGCATTTCGCCACATCGAAAATTTCAATCAATTTGACATAGCCGGCATCTTCGAATTTGTTCGTTTTTCACCCTCATCTTTCAAATGCTACAGCGGCCCTATTAGGCCTACCAACGACTCGCGCATACCTGTTTCCATGTTTTCTTACGTGTATTATTCGATACTGATTCATTTCAAAGCATTTCGCCACATCGAAAATTTCAATCAATTTGACATAGCCGGCACCGTCGAATTTGTTCGTTTTTTCACCCTCATCTTTCAAATGCTACAGCGGCCCTATTAGGCCTACCAACGACTCGCGCATACCTGTTTCCATGTTTTCTTACGTGTTTTATTCGATACTGATTCATTTCAAAGCATTTCACCACATCGAAAATTTCAATCAATTTGACATAGCCGGCATCGTCGAATTTGTTCGTTTTTCACCCTCATCTTTCAAATGCTACAGCGGCCCTATTAGGCCTACCAACGACTCGCGCATACCTGTTTCCATGTTTTCTTACGTGTATTATTCGATACTGATTCATTTCAAAGCATTTCGCCACATCGAAAATTTCAATCAATTTGACATAGCCGGCATCGTCGAATTTGTTCGTTTTCACCCTCATCTTTCAAATGCTACAGCGGCCCTATTAGGCCTACGAACGACTCGCGCATACCTGTTTCCATGTTTTCTTACGTGTATTATTCGATACTGATTCATTTCAAAGCATTTCGCCACATCGAAAATTTCAATCAATTTGACATAGCCGGCATCGTCGATTTGTTCGTTTTTCACACTCATCTTTCAAATGCTACAGCGGCCTTATTAGGCCTACCAACGACTCGCGCATACCTGTTTCCATGTTTTCTTACGTGTATTATTCGATACTGATTCATTTCAAAGCATTTCGCCACATCGAAAATTTCAATCAATTTGACATAGCCGGCATCGTCGAATTTGTTCGTTTTTCACCCTCATCTTTCAAATGCCACAGCGGTCATATTAGGCCTACCAACGACTCGCGCATACCTGTTTCCATGTTTCCTTACGTGTATTATTCGATACTGAGTCATTTCAAAGCATTTCGCCACATCGAAAATTTCAATCAATTTAACATAGCCGGCATCGTCGAATTTGCTCGTTTTTCACCCTCATCTTTCAAATGCTACAGCGGCCCTATTAGGCCTACCAACGACTCGCGCATACCTGTTTCCATGTTTTCTTACGTGTATTATTCGATACTGATTCATTTCAAAGCATTTCGCCACATCGAAAATTTCAATCAATTTGACATAGCCGGCATCGTCGAATTTGTTCGTTTTTCACCCTCATCTTTCAAATGCTACAGCGGCCCTATTAGGCCTACGAACGACTCGCGCATACCTGTTTCCATGTTTTCTTATGTGTATTATTCGATACTGATTCATTTCAAAGCATTTCGCCACATCGAAAATTTCAATCAATTTGACATAGCCGGCATCGTCGAATTTGTTCGTTTTTCACACTCATCTTTCAAATGCTACAGCGGCCTTATTAGGCCTACCAACGACTCGCGCATACCTGTTTCCATGTTTTCTTACGTGTATTATTCGATACTGATTCATTTCAAAGCATTTCGCCACATCGAAAATTTCAATCAATTTGACATAGCCGGCATCGTCGAATTTGTTCGTTTTTCACCCTCATCTTTCAAATGCTACAGCGGCCCTATTAGGCCTACCAACGACTCGCGCATACCTGTTTCCATGTTTTCTTACGTGTATTATTCGATACTGATTCATTTCAAAGCATTTCGCCACATCGAAAATTTCAATCAATTTGACATAGCCGGCATCGTCGAATTTGTTCGTTTTTCACGCTCATCTTTCAAATGCCACAGCGGTCATATTAGGCCTACCAACGACTCGCGCATACCTGTTTCCATGTTTCCTTACGTGTATTATTCGATACTGAGTCATTTCAAAGCATTTCGCCACATCGAAAACTTCAATCAATTTAACATAGCCGGCATCGTCGAATTTGCTCGTTTTTCACCCTCATCTTTCAAATGCTACAGCGGCCCTATTAGGCCTACCAACGACTCGCGCATACCTGTTTCCATGTTTTCTTACGTGTATTATTCGATACTGATTCATTTCAAAGCATTTCGCCACATCGAAAATTTCAATCAATTTGACATAGCCGGCATCGTCGAATTTGTTCGTTTTTCACCCTCATCTTTCAAATGCTACAGCGGCCCTATTAGGCCTACCAACGACTCGCGCATACCTGTTTCCATGTTTTCTTACGTGTATTATTCGATACTGATTCATTTCAAAGCATTTCGCCACATCGAAAATTTCAATCAATTTGACATAGCCGGCATCGTCGAATTTGTTCGTTTTTCACGCTCATCTTTCAAATGCTACAGCGGCCCTATTAGGCCTACCAACGACTCGCGCATACCTGTTTCCATGTTTTCTTACGTGTATTATTCGATACTGATTCATTTCAAAGCATTTCGCCACATCGAAAATTTCAATCAATTTGACATCGTCGAATTTGTTCGTTTTTCACCCTCATCTTTCAAATGCTACAGCGGCCCTATTAGGCCTACCAACGACTCGCGCATACCTGTTTCCATGTTTTCTTACGTGTATTATTCGATACTGATTCATTTCAAAGCATTTCGCCACATCGAATATTTCAATCAATTTGACATAGCCGGCATCGTCGAATTTGTTCGTTTTTCACCCTCATCTTTCAAATGCTACAGCGGCCCTATTAGGCCTACCAACGACTCGCGCATACCTGTTTCCATGTTTTCTTACGTGTATATTCGATACTGATTCATTTCAAAGCATTTCGCCACATCGAAAATTTCAATCAATTTGACATAGCCGGCATCGTCGAATTTGTTCGTTTTTCACCCTCATCTTTCAAATGCTACAGCGGCCCTATTAGGCCTACCAACGACTCGCGCATACCTGTTTCCATGTTTTCTTACGTGTATTATTCGATACTGATTCATTTCAAAGCATTTCGCCACATCGAAAATTTCAATCAATTTGACATAGCCGGCATCGTCGAATTTGTTCGTTTTTCACCCTCATCTTTCAAATGCCACAGCGGCCCTATTAGGCCTACCAACATAGCCGGCATCGTCGAATTTGTTCGTTTTTCACCCTCATCTTTCAAATGCAACAGCGGCCCTATTAGGCCTACCAACGACTCGCGCATACCTGTTTCCATGTTTTCTTACGTGTATTATTCGATACTGATTCATTTCAAAGCATTTCGCCACATCGAAAATTTCAATCAATTTGACATAGCCGGCATCGTCGAATTTGTTCGTTTTTCACCCTCATCTTTCAAATGCTACAGCGGCCCTATTAGGCCTACGAACGACTCGCGCATACCTGTTTCCATGTTTTCTTACGTGTATTATTCGATACTGATTCATTTCAAAGCATTTGGCCACATCGAAAATTTCAATCAATTTGACATAGCCGGCATCGTCGAATTTGTTCGTTTTTCACCCTCATCTTTCAAATGCTACAGCGGCCCTATTAGGCCTACCAACGGCTCGCGCATACCTGTTTCCATGTTTTCTTACGTGTATTATTCGATACTGATTCATTTCAAAGCATTTCGCCACATCGAAAATTTCAATCAATTTGACATAGCCGGCATCGTCGAATTTGTTCGTTTTTCACCCTCATCTTTCAAATGCTACAGCGGCCCTATTAGGCCTACGAACGACTCGCGCATACCTGTTTCCATGTTTTCTTAGGTGTATTATTCGATACTGATTCATTTCAAAGCATTTCGCCACATTGAAAATTTCAATCAATTTGACATAGCCGGCTTCATCGAATTTGTTCGTTTTTCACCCTCATCTTTCAAATGCCACAGCGGTCCTATTAGGCCTACCAACGACTCGCGCATACCTGTTTCCATGTTTCCTTACGTGTATTATTCGATACTGAGTCATTTCAAAGCATTTCGCCACATCGAAAATTTCAATCAATTTAACATAGCCGGCATCGTCGAATTTGTTCGTTTTTCACCCTCATCTTTCAAATGCTACAGCGGCCCTATTAGGCCTACCAACGACTCGCGCATACCTGTTTCCATGTTTCCTTACGTGTATTATTCGATACTGAGTCATTTCAAAGCATTTCGCCACATCGAAAATTTCAATCAATTTAACATAGCCGGCATCGTCGAATTTGTTCGTTTTTCACCCTCATCTTTCAAATGCCACAGCGGCCCTATTAGGCCTACCAACATAGCCGGCATCGTCGAATTTGTTCGTTTTTCACCCTCATCTTTCAAATGCAACAGCGGCCCTATTAGGCCTACCAACGACTCGCGCATACCTGTTTCCATGTTTTCTTACGTGTATTATTCGATACTGATTCATTTCAAAGCATTTTGCCACATTGAAAATTTCAATCAATTTGACATAGCCGGCATCGTCGAATTTGTTCGTTTTTCACGCTCATCTTTCAAATACTACAGCGGCCCTATTAGGCCTACCAACGACTCGCGCATACCTGTTTCCATGTTTTCTTACGTGTATTATTCGATACTGATTCATTTCAAAGCATTTCGCCACATCGAAAATTTCAATCAATTTGACATCGTCGAATTTGTTCGTTTTTCACCCTCATCTTTCAAATGCTACAGCGGCCCTATTAGGCCTACCAACGACTCGCGCATACCTGTTTCCATGTTTTCTTACGTGTATTATTCGATACTGATTCATTTCAAAGCATTTCGCCACATCGAAAATTTCAATCAATTTGACATAGCCGGCATCGTCGAATTTGTTCGTTTTTCACCCTCATCTTTCAAATGCTACAGCGGCCCTATTAGGCCTACCAACGACTCGCGCATACCTGTTTCCATGTTTTCTTACGTGTATATTCGATACTGATTCATTTCAAAGCATTTCGCCACATCGAAAATTTCAATCAATTTGACATAGCCGGCATCGTCGAATTTGTTCGTTTTTCACCCTCATCTTTCAAATGCTACAGCGGCCCTATTAGGCCTACCAACGACTCGCGCATACCTGTTTCCATGTTTTCTTACGTGTATTATTCGATACTGATTCATTTCAAAGCATTTCGCCACATCGAAAATTTCAATCAATTTGACATAGCCGGCATCGTCGAATTTGTTCGTTTTTCACCCTCATCTTTCAAATGCCACAGCGGCCCTATTAGGCCTACCAACATAGCCGGCATCGTCGAATTTGTTCGTTTTTCACCCTCATCTTTCAAATGCAACAGCGGCCCTATTAGGCCTACCAACGACTCGCGCATACCTGTTTCCATGTTTTCTTACGTGTATTATTCGATACTGATTCATTTCAAAGCATTTTGCCACATTGAAAATTTCAATCAATTTGACATAGCCGGCATCGTCGAATTTGTTCGTTTTTCACCCTCATCTATCAAATGCCACAGCGGCCCTATTAGGCCTACCAACGACTCGCGCATACCTGTTTCCATGTTTTCTTACGTGTATTATTCGATACTGATTCATTTCAAAGCATTTGGCCACATCGAAAATTTCAATCAATTTGACATAGCCGGCATCGTCGAATTTGTTCGTTTTTCACCCTCATCTTTCAAATGCTACAGCGGCCCTATTAGGCCTACCAACGACTCGCGCATACCTGTTTCCATGTTTTCTTACGTGTATTATTCGATACTGATTCATTTCAAAGCATTTCGCCACATCGAAAATTTCAATCCATTTGACATAGCCGGCATCGTCGAATTTGTTCGTTTTTCACCCTCATCTTTCAAATGCTACAGCGGCCCTATTAGGCCTACGAACGACTCGCGCATACCTGTTTCCATGTTTTCTTAGGTGTATTATTCGATACTGATTCATTTCAAAGCATTTCGCCACATTGAAAATTTCAATCAATTTGACATAGCCGGCTTCATCGAATTTGTTCGTTTTTCACCCTCATCTTTCAAATGCCACAGCGGTCCTATTAGGCCTACCAACGACTCGCGCATACCTGTTTCCATGTTTCCTTACGTGTATTATTCGATACTGAGTCATTTTAAAGCATTTCGCCACATCGAAAATTTCAATCAATTTAACATAGCCGGCATCGTCGAATTTGTTCGTTTTTCACCCTCATCTTTCAAATGCTACAGCGGCCCTATTAGGCCTACCAACAACTCGCGCATACCTGTTTCCATGTTTTCTTACGTGTATTATTCGATACTGATTCATTTCAAAGCATTTCGCCACATCGAAAATTTCAATCAATTTGACATAGCCGGCATCGTCGAATTTGTTCGTTTTTCACCCTCATCTTTCAAATGCTACAGCGGCCCTATTAGGCCTACCAACGACTCGCGCATACCTGTTTCCATGTTTTCTTACGTGTATTATTCGATACTGATTCATTTCAAAGCATTTCGCCACATCGAAAATTTCAATCATTTTGACATAGCCGGCATCGTCGAATTTGTTCGTTTTTCACCCTCATCTTTCAAATGCTACAGCGGCCCTATTAGGCCTACCAACGACTCGCGCATACCTGTTTCCATGTTTTCTTACGTGTATTATTCGAAACTGATTCATTTCAAAGCATTTCGCCACATCGAAAATTTCAATCAATTTGACATAGCCGGCATCGTCGAATTTGTTCGTTTTTCACCCTCATCTTTCAAATGCCACAGCGGCCCTATTAGGCCTACCAACGACTCGCGCATACCTGTTTCCATGTTTTCTTACGTGTATTATTCGATACTGATTCATTTCAAAGCATTTCGCCACATCGAAAATTTCAATCAATTTGACATAGCCGGCATCGTCGAATTTGTTCGTTTTTCACCCTCATCTTTCAAATGCTACAGCGGCCCTATTAGGCCTACCAACGACTCGCGCATACCTGTTTCCATGTTTTCTTACGTGTATTATTCGATACTGATTCATTTCAAAGCATTTCGCCACATCGAAAATTTCAATCAATTTGACATAGCCGGCATCGTCGAATTTGGTCGTTTTTCACCCTCATCTTTCAAATGCTACAGCGGCCCTATTAGGCCTACCAACGACTCGCGCATACCTGTTTCCATGTTTTCTTACGTGTATTCTTCGATACTGATTCATTTCAAAGCATTTCGCCACATCGAAAATTTCAATCAATTTGACATAGCCGGCATCGTCGAATTTGTTCGTTTTTCACCCTCATCTTTCAAATGCCACAGCTTCCCTATTTGGCCTACCAACGACTCGCGCATACCTGTTTCCATGTTTTCTTACGTGTATTATTCGATACTGATTCATTTCAAAGCATTTCGCCACATCGAAAATTTCAATCAATTTGACATAGCCGGCATCGTCGAATTTGTTCGTTTTTCACCCTCATCTTTCAAATGCCACAGCGGCCATATTTGGCCTACCAACGACTCGCGCATACCTGTTTCCATGTTTTCTTACGTGTATTATTCGATACTGATTCATTTCAAAGCATTTCGCCACATCGAAAATTTTTATCTATTTGACATAGCTGGCATCGTCGAATTTGTTCGTTTTTCACCCTCATCTTTCAAATGCCACAGCGGCCCTATTAGGCCTACCAACATAGCCGGCATCGTCGAATTTGTTCGTTTTTCACCCTCATCTATCAAATGCCACATCGGCTCTATTAGGCCTACCAACGACTCGCGCATACCTGTTTCCATGTTTTCTTACGTGTATTATTCGATACTGATACATTTCAAAGCATTTCGCCACATCGAAAATTTTAATCAAATTGACATAGCCGGCATCGTTGATTTTGTTCGTTTTTCACCCTCATTCTTCAAATGCAACAGCGGCCCTATTAGGCCTACCAACGACTCGCGCATACCTGTTTTCTTACGTGTACTATTCGATACTGATTCATTTCAAAGCATTTTGCCACATTGAAAATTTCAATCAATTTGACATAGCCGGCATCGTCGAATTTGTTCGTTTTTCACCCTCATCTTTCAAATGCCACAGCGGCCCTATTAGGCCTACCAACGACTCGCGCATACCTGTTTCCATGTTTTCTTACGTGTATTATTCGATACTGATTCATTTCAAAGCATTTCGCCACATCGAAAATTTCAATCAATTTGACATAGCCGGCATCGTCGAATTTGTTCGTGTTTCACCCTCATCTTTCAAATGCTACAGCGGCCCTATTAGGCCTACCAACGACTCGCGCATACCTGTTTCCATGTTTTGTTACGTGTATTATTCGATACTGATTCATTTCAAAGCATTTCGCCACATCGAAAATTTCAATCAATTTGACATAGCCGGCATCGTCGAATTTGTTCGTTTTTCACCCTCATCTTTCAAATGCTACAGCGGCCCTATTAGGCCTACCAACGACTCGCTCATACCTGTTTCCATGTTTTCTTACGTGTATTCTTCGATACTGATTCATTTCAAAGCATTTCGCCACATCGAAAATTTCAATCAATTTGACATAGCCGGCATCGTCGAATTTGTTCGTTTTTCACCCTCATCTTTCAAATGCCACAGCTTCCCTATTTGGCCTACAAACGACTCGCGCATACCTGTTTCCATGTTTTCTTACGTGTATTATTCGATACTGATTCATTTCAAAGCATTTCGCCACATCGAAAATTTCAATCAATTTGACATAGCCGGCATCGTCGAATTTGTTCGTTTTTCACCCTCATCTTTCAAATGCCACAGCGGCCATATTTGGCCTACCAACGACTCGCGCATACCTGTTTCCATGTTTTCTTACGTGTATTATTCGATACTGATTCATTTCAAAGCATTTCGCCACATCGAAAATTTCAATCTATTTGACATAGCTGGCATCGTCGAATTTGTTCGTTTTTCACCCTCATCTTTCAAATGCCACAGCGGCCCTATTAGGCCTACCAACATAGCCGGCATCGTCGAATTTGTTCGTTTTTCACCCTCATCTATCAAATGCCACATCGGCTCTATTAGGCCTACCAACGACTCGCGCATACCTGTTTCCATGTTTTCTTACGTGTATTATTCGATACTGATACATTTCAAAGCATTTCGCCACATCGAAAATTTTAATCAAATTGACATAGCCGGCATCGTTGATTTTGTTCGTTTTTCACCCTCATTCTTCAAATGCAACAGCGGCCCTATTAGGCCTACCAACGACTCGCGCATACCTGTTTCCATGTTTTCTTACGTGTATTATTCGATACTGATTCATTTCAAAGCATTTCGCCACATCGAAAATTTCAATCAATTTGACATAGCCGGCATCGTCGAATTTGTTCGTTTTTCACCCTCATCTTTCAAATGCTACAGCGGCCCTATTAGGCCTACCAACGACTCGCGCATACCTGTTTCCATGTTTTCTTACGTGTATTATTCGATACTGATTCATTTCAAAGCATTTCGCCACATCGAAAATTTTTAATCAAATTGACATAGCCGGCATCGTTGATTTTGTTCGTTTTTCACCCTCATTCTTCAAATGCAACAGCGGCCCTATTAGGCCTACCAACGACTCGCGCATACCTGTTTCCATGTTTTCTTAGGTGTATTATTCGATACTGATTCATTTCAAAGCATTTCGCCACATCGAAAATTTCAATCAATTTGACATAGCCGGCTTCGTCGAATTTGTTCGTTTTTCACCCTCATCTTTCAAATGCCACAGCGGTCCTATTAGGCCTACCAACGACTCGCGCATACCTGTTTCCATGTTTCCTTACGTGTATTATTCGATACTGAGTCATTTCAAAGCATTTCGCCACGTCGAAAATTTTAATCAATTTAACATAGCCGGCATCGTCGAATTTGTTCGTTTTTCACCCTCATCTTTCAAATGCTACAGCGGCCCTATTAGGCCTACCAACGACTCGCGCATACCTGTTTCCATGTTTTCTTACGTGTATTATTCGATACTGATTCATTTCAAAGCATTTCGCCACATCGAAAATTTCAATCAATTTGACATAGCCGGCATCGTCGAATTTGTTCGTTTTTCACCCTCATCTTTCAAATGCTACAGCGGCCCTATTAGGCCTACCAACGACTCGCGCATACCTGTTTCCATGTTTTCTTACGTGTATTATTCGATACTGATTCATTTCAAAGCATTTCGCCACATCGAAAATTTCAATCAATTTGACATAGCCGGCATCGTCGAATTTGTTCGTTTTTCACCCTCATCTTTCAAATGCCACAGCTTCCCTATTTGGCCTACCAACGACTCGCGCATACCTGTTTCCATGTTTTCTTACGTGTATTATTCGATACTGATTCATTTCAAAGTATTTCGCCACATCGAAAATTTCAATCAATTTGACATAGCCGGCATCGTCGAATTTGTTCGTTTTTCACCCTCATCTTTCAAATGCCACAGCGGCCATATTTGGCCTACCAACGACTCGCGCATACCTGTTTCCATGTTTTCTTACGTGTATTATTCGATACTGACTCATTTCAAAGCATTTCGCCACATCGAAAATTTCAATCTATTTGACATAGCTGGCATCGTCGAATTTGTTCGTTTTTCACCCTCATCTTTCAAATGCCACAGCGGCCCTATTAGGCCTACCAACATAGCCGGCATCGTCGAATTTGTTCGTTTTTCACCCTCATCTATCAAATGCCACATCGGCTCTATTAGGCCTACCAACGACTCGCGCATACCTGTTTCCATGTTTTCTTACGTGTATTATTCGATACCGATACATTTCAAAGCATTTCGCCACATCGAAAATTTTAATCAAATTGACATAGCCGGCATCGTTGATTTTGTTCGTTTTTCACCCTCATTCTTCAAATGCAACAGCGGCCCTATTAGGCCTACCAACGACTCGCGCATACCTGTTTCCATGTTTTCTTACGTGTATTATTCGATACTGATTCATTTCAAAGCATTTTGCCACATTGAAAATTTCAATCAATTTGACATAGCCGGCATCGTCGAATTTGTTCGTTTTTCACCCTCATCTTTCAAATGCCACAGCGGCCCTATTAGGCCTACCAACGACTCGCGCATACCTGTTTCCATGTTTTCTTACGTGTATTATTCGATACTGATTCATTTCAAAGCATTTCGCCACATCGAAAATTTCAATCAATTTGACATAGCCGGCATCGTCGAATTTGTTCGTTTTTCACCCTCATCTTTCAAATGCTACAGCGGCCCTATTAGGCCTACCAACGACTCGCGCATACCTGTTTCCATGTTTTCTTACGTGTATTATTCGATACTGATTCATTTCAAAGCATTTCGCCACATCGAAAATTTCAATCAATTTGACATAGCCGGCATCGTCGAATTTGTTAGTTTTTCACCCTCATCATTCAATGCCACAGCGGCTCTATTAGGCCTACCAACGACTCGCGCATACCTGTTTCCATGTTTTCTTACGTGTCTTATTCGATACTGATTCATTTCAAAGCATTTCGCCACATCGAAAATTTCAATCAATTTGACATAGCCGGCATCGTCGAATTTGTTAGTTTTTCACCCTCATCATTCAATGCCACAGCGGCTCTATTAGGCCTACCAACGACTCGCGCATACCTGTTTCCATGTTTTCTTACGTGTATTATTCGATACTGATTCATTTCAAAGCATTTCGCCACATCGAAAATTTTAATCAATTTGACATAGCCGGCATCGTTGATTTTGTTCGTTTTTCACCCTCATCTTTCAAATGCCACAGCGGCCCTATTAGGCCCACCAACGACTCGCGCATACCTGTTTCCATGTTTTCTTACGTGTATTATTCGATACTGATTCATTTCAAAGCATTTCGCCACATCGAAAATTTCAATCAATTTGACATAGCCGGCATCGTCGAATTTGTTAGTTTTTCACCCTCATCATTCAATGCCACAGCGGCTCTATTAGGCCTACCAACGACTCGCGCATACCTGTTTCCATGTTTTCTTACGTGTATTATTCGATACTGATTCATTTCAAAGCATTTCGCCACATCGAAAATTTCAATCAATTTGACATAGCCGGCATCGTCGAATTTGTTCGTTTTTCACCCTCATCTTTCAAATGCTACAGCGGCCCTATTAGGCCTACCAACGACTCGCGCATACCTGTTTCCATGTTTTCTTACGTGTATTATTCGATACTGATTCATTTCAAAGCATTTCGCCACATCGAAAATTTCAATCAATTTGACATAGCCGGCATCGTCGAATTTGTTCGTTTTTCACCCTCATCTATCAAATGCCACAGCGGCTCTATTAGGCCTACCAACGACTCGCGCATACCTGTTTCCATGTTTTCTTACGTGTATTATTCGATACTGATTCATTTCAAAGCATTTCGCCACATCGAAAATTTCAATCAATTTGACATAGCCGGCATCGTCGAATTTGTTAGTTTTTCACCCTCATCATTCAATGCCACAGCGGCTCTATTAGGCCTACCAACGACTCGCGCATACCTGTTTCCATGTTTTCTTACGTGTCTTATTCGATGCTGATTCATTTCAAAGCATTTCGCCACATCGAAAATTTCAATCAATTTGACATAGCCGGCATCGTCGAATTTGTTAGTTTTTCACCCTCATCATTCAATGCCACAGCGGCTCTATTAGGCCTACCACGACTCGCGCATACCTGTTTCCATGTTTTCTTACGTGTATTATTCGATACTGATTCATTTCAAAGCATTTCGCCACATCGAAAATTTTAATCAATTTGACATAGCCGGCATCGTTGATTTTGTTCGTTTTTCACCCTCATCTTTCAAATGCCACAGCGGCCCTATTAGGCCCACCAACGACTCGCGCATACCTGTTTCCATGTTTTCTTACGTGTATTATTCGATACTGATTCATTTCAAAGCATTTCGCCACATCGAAAATTTCAATCAATTTGACATAGCCGGCATCGTCGAATTTGTTAGTTTTTCACCCTCATCATTCAATGCCACAGCGGCTCTATTAGGCCTACCAACGACTCGCGCATACCTGTTTCCATGTTTTCTTACGTGTATTATTCGATACTGATTCATTTCAAAGCATTTCGCCACATCGAAAATTTCAATCAATTTGACATAGCCGCATCGTCGAATTTGTTCGTTTTTCACCCTCATCTTTCAAATGCTACAGCGGCCCTATTAGGCCTACCAACGACTCGCGCATACCTGTTTCCATGTTTTCTTACGTGTATTATTCGATACTGATTCATTTCAAAGCATTTCGCCACATCGAAAATTTCAATCAATTTGACATAGCCGGCATCGTCGAATTTGTTCGTTTTTCACCCTCATCTATCAAATGCCACAGCGGCTCTATTAGGCCTACCAACGACTCGCGCATACCTGTTTCCATGTTTTCTTACGTGTATTATTCGATACTGATTCATTTCAAAGCATTTCGCCACATCGAAAATTTCAATCAATTTGACATAGCCGGCATCGTCGAATTTGTTAGTTTTTCACCCTCATCATTCAATGCCACAGCGGCTCTATTAGGCCTACCAACGACTCGCGCATACCTGTTTCCATGTTTTCTTACGTGTCTTATTCGATGCTGATTCATTTCAAAGCATTTCGCCACATCGAAAATTTCAATCAATTTGACATAGCCGGCATCGTCGAATTTGTTAGTTTTCACCCTCATCATTCAATGCCACAGCGGCTCTATTAGGCCTACCAACGACTCGCGCATACCTGTTTCCATGTTTTCTTACGTGTATTATTCGATACTGATTCATTTCAAAGCATTTCGCCACATCGAAAATTTTAATCAATTTGACATAGCCGGCTTCGTTGATTTTGTTCGTTTTTCACCCTCATCTTTCAAATGCCACAGCGGCCCTATTAGGCCTACCAACGACTCGCGCATACCTGTTTCCATGTTTTCTTACGTGTATTATTCGATACTGATTCATTTCAAAGCATTTCGCCACATCGAAAATTTCAATCAATTTGACATAGCCGGCATCGTCGAATTTGTTCGTTTTTCACCCTCATCTTTCAAATGCTACAGCGGCCCTATTAGGCCTACCAACGACTCGCGCATACCTGTTTCCATGTTTTTCTTACGTGTATTATTCGATACTGATTCATTTCAAAGCATTTCGCCACATCTAAAATTTCAATCAATTTGACATAGCCGGCATCGTCGAATTTGTTCGTTTTTCACCCTCATCTATCAAATGCCACAGCGGCTCTATTAGGCCTACCAACGACTCGCGCATACCTGTTTCCATGTTTTCTTACGTGTATTATTCGATACTGATTCATTTCAAAGCATTCGCCACATCGAAAATTTCAATCAATTTGACATAGCCGGCATCGTCGAATTTGTTAGTTTTTCACCCTCATCAATTCAATGCCACAGCGGCTCTATTAGGCCTACCAACGACTCGCGCATACCTGTTTCCATGTTTTCTTACGTGTATTATTCGATACTGATTCATTTCAAAGCATTTCGCCACATCGAAAATTTCAATCAATTTGACATAGCCGGCATCGT
>CAKAIZ010000352.1:7500-36940 GCA_916610145.1 Eristalis arbustorum | reverse complement strand
ATATATATATACTGCGCTGAAACCCGCATTTCCTGAACTACTATGAAAGTTTTTGATCTTTAACCGACTTTTTCCAGTGATTTTTACTAGTTTCTTCTTTTCATATAACTTTTTCTGCTCTTTTACCTACTTTTTTCATGGAAAATCAGATTATTTTCTCAATATTTTTATATTATATTTATATATATACATACTGCGCTCAAACCCGCATTTCCTGAACTACTATGAAAGTTTTTGATCTTTAACCGACTTTTTCCTGTGATTTTTACTAGTTTCTTCTTTTCATATAACTTTTTCTGCTCTTTTACCTACTTTTTTCAAGGAAAATCTGATTATTTTCTCAATATTTTTATATTATACTGCTATTTTTATATATATACTGCGCTGAAACCCGCATTTCCTGGACTACTTTGAAAGTCTTTGATCTTTAACCGAATTTTTCCTGTGATTTTTACTAGTTTCTTCTTTTCATATAACTTTTTCTGCTCTTTTACCTACTTTTTTCATGGAAAATCTGATTATTTTCTCAATATTTTTATATTATATATATATATACATACTGCGCTGAAACCAGCATTTCCTGAACTACTATGAAAGTTTTTGATCTTTAACCTTCTTTTTCCTGTGATTTTTACTAGTTTCTTCTTTTCATATAACTTTTTCTGCTCTTTTACCTACTTTTTTCATGGAAAATCTGATTATTTTCTCAATATTTTTATATTATATATATATATACATACTGCGCTGAAACCCGCATTTCCTGAACTACTTTGAAAGTCTTTGATCTTTAACCGAATTTTTCCTGTGATTTTTACTAGTTTCTTCTTTTCATATAACTTTTTCTGCTCTTTTACCTACTTTTTTCATGGAAAATCTGATTATTTTCTCAATAGTTTTATATATATATATATATATATATATATACTGCGCTGAAACCCGCATTTCCTGAACTACTATGAAAGTTTTTGATCTTTAACCAACTTTTTCCTGTGATTTTTACTAGTTTCTTCTTTTCATATTACTTTTTCTGCTTTTATACCTACTTTTTTCATGGAAAATCTGATTATTTTCTCAATATTTAGCATTTCCTGAACTACTATGAAAGTTTTTGATCTTTAACCGACTTCTTCCTGTGATTTTTACTAGTTTCTTCTTTTTCATATAACTTTTTCTGCTCTTTTACCTACTTTTTTCATGGAAAATCTGATTATTTTCTCAATATTCTTATATTATATAAATATATATATATACTGCGCTAAACCCGCATTTCCTGAACTACTTTGAAAGTTTTTCATCTTTAACCAACTTTTTCCTGTGATTTTTACTAGTTTCTTCTTTTCATATAACTTTTTCTGCTCTTTTACCTACTTTTTTCATGGAAAATCTGATTATTTTCTCAATATTTTTATATTATACTGCTATTTTTATATATATACTGCGCTTAAACCCGCATTTCCTGAACTACTATGAACGTTTTTGATCTTTAACCGACTTTTTCCTGTGATTTTTACTAGTTTCTTCTTTTCATATAATTTCTTCTGCTCTTTTACATACTTTTTTTCATGGAAAATCTGATTATTTTCTCAATATTTTTATATTATATATATATATATATATATATACTGCGCTGAAACCCGCATTTCCTGAACTACTATGAAAGTTTTTGATCTTTAACCGACTTTTTCCTGTGATTTTTACTAGTTTCTTCTTTTCATATAACTTTTTCTGCTCTTTTACCTACTTTTTTCATGGAAAATCTGATTATTTTCTCAATATTTTTATATTATACTGCTATTTTTATATACATACTGCGCTTAAACCCGCATTTCCTGAACTACTATGAACGTTTTTGATCTTTAACCGACTTTTTCCTGTGATTTTTACTAGTTTCTTCTTTTCATATAACTTTTTCTGCTCTTTTACCTAATTTTTTTCATGGAATATCTGATTATTTTCTCAATATTTTTATATTATATATATATATACATACTGCGCTGAAACCCGCATTTAATGAACTACTATGAAAGTTTTTGATCTTTAACCTTCTTTTTCCTGTGATTTTTACTAGTTTCTTCTTTTCTTATAACTTTTTCTGCTCTTTTACCTACTTTTTTCATGGAAAATCTGATTATTTTCTCAATATTTTTATATTATATATATATATATATATACTGCGCTGAAACCCGCATTTCCTGAACTACTATGAAAGTTTTTGATCTTTAACCAACTTTTTCCTGTGATTTTTACTTGTTTCTTCTTTTCATTTTCCGTTTTTGCTTTTATACCTACTTTTTTCATGGAAAATCTGATTATTTTCTCAATATTTAGCATTTCCTGAACTACTATGAAAGTTTTTGATCTTTAACCGACTTCTTCCTGTGATTTTTACTAGTTTCTTCTTTTCATATAACTTTTTCTGCTCTTTTACCTACTTATTTCATGGAAAATCTGATTATTTTCTCAATATTCTTATATTATATAAATATATATATATACTGCGCTAAACCCGCATTTCCTGAACTACTATGAAAGGTTTTCATCTTTAACCGACTTTTTCCTGTGATTTTTACTAGTTTCTTCTTTTCATATAACTTTTTCTGCTCTTTTACCTACTTTTTTCATGGAAAATCTGATTATTTTCTCAATATTTTTATATTATACTGCTATTTTTATATATATACAGCGCTTAAACCCGCATTTCCTGAACTACTATGAACGTTTTTGATCTTTAATCGACTTTTTCCTGAGATTTTTACTAGTTTCTTCTTTTCATATAATTTCTTCTGCTCTTTTACGTACTTTTTTCATGGAAAATCTGATTATTTTCTCAATATTTTTATATTATATATATATATATATATATACTGCGCTTAAACCCGCATTTCCTGAACTACTATGAACGTTTTTGATCTTTGACCGGCTTTTTCCTGTGATTTTTACTAGTTTCTTCTTTTCATATAACTTTTTCTGCTCTTTTACATACTTTTTTCATGGAAAATCTGATTATTTTCTCAATATTTTTATATTATATATATATATACATACTGCGCTGAAACCCGCATTTCCTGAACTACTATGAAAGTTTTTGATCTTTAACCTTCTTTTTCCTGTGATTTTTACTGGTTTCTTCTTTTCATATAACTCTTTCTGCTCATATACCTACTTTTTTCATGGAAAATCTGATTATTTTCTCAATATTTTTATATTATATATATATATATACATACTGCGCTGAAACCCGCATTTCCTGAACTACTATGAAAGTTTTTGATCTTTAACCGACTTTTTCCTGTGATTTTTACTAGTTTCTTCTTTTCATATAACTTTTTCTGCTCCTTTACCTACTTTTTTCATGGAAAATCTGATTATTTTCTCAATATTTTTTATATTATACTGCTATTTTTTATATATATACTGCGCTTAAACCCGCATTTCCTGAACTACTATGAACGTTTTTGATCTTTAACCGACTTTTTTCCTGTGATTTTTACTATTTTTTTCTTTTCATATAACTTTTTCTGCTCTTTTACCTACTTTTTTCATGGAAAATCTGATTATTTTCTCAATATTTTTATATTATATATATATATATATATATATACTGCGCTGAAACCCGCATTTCCTGAACTACTATGAAAGTTTTTGATCTTTAACCGACTTTTTTCTGTGATTTTTACTAGTTTCTTCTTTTCATATAACTTTTTCTGCTCTTTTACCTACTTTTTTTAATGGAAAATCAGATTATTTTCTCAATATTTTTATATTATATATATATATACTGCGCTAAACCCGCATTTCCTGAACTACTATGAAAGTTTTTCATCTTTAACCAACTTTTTCCTGTGATTTTTACTAGTTTCTTTTTTTCATATAACTTTTTCTGCTCTTTTACCTACTTTTTTCATGGAAAATCTGATTATTTTCTCAATATTTTTATATTATACTGCTATTTTTATATATATACTGCGCTGAAACCCGCATTTCCTGAACTACTACGAAAGTTTTTGATCTTTACCGACTTTTTCCTGTGATTTTTACTAGTTTCTTCTTTTCATATAACTTTTTCTGCTCTTTTATCTACTTTTTTCATGGAAAATCTGATTATTTTCTCAATATTTTTATATTATATATATATATATATACTGCGCTGAAACCCGCATTTCCTGAACTACTATGAAAGTTTTTGATCTTTAACCGACTTTTTCCTGTGATTTTTACTGGTTTCTTCTTTTCATATAACTTTTTCTGCTCTTTTACCTACTTTTGTCATGGAAAATCTGATTATTTTCTCAATATTTTTATATTATATATATATATATATATACTGCGCTGAAACCCGCATTTCCTGAACTACTATGAAAGTTTTTGATCTTTAACCGACTTTTTCCTGTGATTTTTACTAGTTTCTCCTTTTCATATAACTTTTTCTGCTCTTTTACCTACTTTTTTCATGGAAAATCTGATTATTTTCTCAATATTTTTATATTATATACATATATATATACTGCGCTGAAACCCGCATTTCCTGAACTACTACGAAAGTTTTTCATCTTTAACCAACTTTTTCCTGTGATTTTTACTAGTTTCTTCTTTTCATATAACTTTTCCTGCTCTTTTACCTACTTTTTTCATGGAAAATCTGATTATTTTCTCAATATTTTTATATTATATATATATATACATACTGCGCTGAAACCCCGCATTTCCTGAACTACTATGAAAGTTTTTCATCTTTAACCAACTTTTTCCTGTGATTCTTACTAGTTTCTTCTTTTCATATAAGTTTTTCTGCTCTTTTACCTCCTTTTTTCATGGAAAATCTGATTATTTTCTCAATATTTTTATATTATATATATATATATATATATATATACTGCGCTGAAACCCGCATTTCCTGAACTACTATGAAAGTTTTTGATCTTTAACCAACTTTTTCCTGTGATTTTTACTAGTTTCTTCTTTTCATATAACTTTTTCTGCTTTTATACCTACTTTTTTCATGGAAAATCTGATTACTTTCTCAATATTTTTTATTATACTGCTATTTTTATACATATACTGCGCTGAAACCCGCATTTCCTGAACTACTATGAAAGTTTTTGATCTTTAACCGACTTTTTCCTGTGATTTTTACTAGTTTCTTCTTTTCATATAACTTTTTCTGCTCTTTTACCTCCTTTTTTCATGGAAAATCTGATTATTTTCTCAATATTCTTATATTATATATATATATATGCATACTGCGCTGAAACCCGCATTTCCTGAACTACTATGAACGTTTTTGATCCTTAACCGACTTTTTCCTGTGATTTTTCTTGTGATTTTACTAGTTTTTTTCTTTTCATATAACTTTTTCTGCTCTTTTACCTACTTTTTTCATGGAAAATCTGATTATATTCTCAATATTTTTATATTATACTGCTATTTTTATATATATACTGCGCTAAACCCGCATTTCCTGAACTACTATGAAAGTTTTCCATCTCTAACCAGCTTTTTCCTGTGATTTTTACTAGTTTCTCCTTTTCATATAACTTTTTCTGCTCTTTTATCTACTTTTTTCATGGAAAATCTGATTATTTTCTCAATATTTTTATATTATTCTGCTATTTTTATATATATACTGCGCTGAAACCCGCATTTCCTGAACTACTACGAAAGTTTTTGATCTTTAACCGACTTTTTCCTGTGATTTTTACTAGTTTCTTCTTTTCATATAACTTTTTCTGCTCTTTTATCTACTTTTTTCATGGAAAATCTGATTATTTTCTCAATATTTTTATATTATATATATATATATATACTACGCTGAAACCCGCATTTCCTGAACTACTATGAAAGTTTTTGATCTTTAACCGACTTTTTCCTGTGATTTTTACTAGTTTCTTCTTTTCATATAACTTTTTCTGCTCTTTTACCTACTTTTGTCATGGAAAATCTGATTATTTTCTCAATATTTTTATATTATACTGCTATTTTTATATATATACTGCGCTAAACCCGCATTTCCTGAACTACTATGAACGTTTTTGATCTTTAACCGACTTTTTCCTGTGATTTTTACTAGTTTCTTCTTTTCATATAACTTTTTCTGCTCTTTTACCTACTTTTTTCATGGAAAATCTGATTATTTTCTCAATATTTTTATATTATATATATATATATACAGACTGCGCTGAAACCCACATTTCCTGAACTACTATGAAAGTTTTTGATCTTTAACCGACTTTTTCTTGTGATTTTACTAGTTTCTTCTTTTCATATAACTTTTTCTGATCTTTTTACCTACTTTTTTCATGGAAAATCTGATTATTTTCTCAATATTTTTATATTATATATATATATATATACTGCGCTGAAACCCGCATTTCCTGAACTACTATGAAAGTTTTTCATCTTTAACCAACTTTTTCCTGTGATTTTTAATGGTTTCTTCTTTTCATATAACTTTTTCTGCTCTTTTACCTACTTTTTTATGGAAAATCTGATTATTTTCTCAATATTTTTATATTATATATATATATACTGCGCTAAACCCGCATTTCCTGAACTACTATGAAAGTTTTTCATCTTTAACCAACTTTTCCTGTGATTTTTACTAGTTTCTTCTTTTCATATAACTTTTTCTGCTCTTTTACCTACTTTTTTCATGGAAAATCTGATTATTTTCTCAATATTTTTATATTATACTGCTATTTTTATATACATACTGCGCTGAAACGCGCATTTCCTGAACTACTATGAAAGTTTTTGATCTTTAACCGACTATTTCCTGTGATTTTTACTAGTTTCTTCTTTTCATATAACTTTTTCTGCTCTTTTACCTACTTTTGTCATGGAAAATCTGATTATTTTCTCAATATTTTTATATTATACTGCTATTTTTATATATATACTGCGCTTAAACCCGCATTTCCTGAACTACTATGAACGTTTTTGATCTTTAACCGACTTTTTCCTGTGATTTTTACTATTTTTTTCTTTTCATATAACTTTTTCTGCTCTTTTACCTACTTTTTTCATGGAAAATCTGATTATTTTCTCAATATTTTTATATTATATATATACATATATATATATATACTGCGCTGAAACCCGCATTTCCTGAACTACTATGAAAGTTTTTGATCTTTAACCGACTTTTCTCTGTGATTTTTACTAGTTTCTTCTTTTCATATAACTTTTTCTGCTCTTTTACCTACTTTTTTAATGGAAAATCAGATTATTTTCTCAATATTTTTATATTATATATATATATACTGCGCTAAACCCGCATTTCCTGAACTACTATGAAAGTTTTCCATCTTTAACCAACTTTTTCCTGTGATTTTTACTAGTTTCTTCTTTTCATATAACTTTTTCTGCTCTTTTACCTACTTTTTTCATGGAAAATCTGATTATTTTCTCAATATTTTTATATTATACTGCTATTTTTATATATATACTGCGCTGAAACCCGCATTTCCTGAACTACTACGAAAGTTTTTGATCTTTAACCGACTTTTTCCTGTGATTTTTACTAGTTTCTTCTTTTCATATAACTTTTTCTGCTCTTTTATCTACTTTTTTCATGGAAAATCTGATTATTTTCTCAATATTTTTATATTATATATATATATGCTGCGCTGAAACCCGCATTTCCTGAACTACTATGAAAGTTTTTGATCTTTAACCGACTTTTTCCTGTGATTTTTACTGGTTTCTTCTTTTCATATAACTTTTTCTGCTCTTTTACCTACTTTTGTCATGGAAAATCTGATTATTTTCTCAATATTTTTATATTATACTGCTATTTTTATATATATACTGCGCTAAACCCCCATTTCCTGAACTACTATGAACGTTTTTGATCTTTAACCAACTTTTTCCTGTGATTTTTACTAGTTTCTTCTTTTCATATAACTTTTTCTGCTCTTTTACCTACTTTTTTCATGGAAAATCTGATTATTTTCTCAATATTTTTATATTATATATATATATATATATACTGCGCTGAAAACCCACATTTCCTGAACTACTATGAAAGTTTTTTATCTTTAACCGACTTTTTCTTGTGATTTTTACTAGTTTCTTCTTTTCATATAACTTTTTCTGCTCTTTTACCTACTTTTTTTCATGGAAAATCTGATTATTTTCTCAATATTTTTATATTATACTGCAATTTTTATATACATACTGCGCTGAAACGCGCATTTCCTGAACTACTATGAAAGTTTTTGATCTTTAACCGACTTTTTCTTGTGATTTTTACTAGTTTTTTCTTTTCATATAACTTTTTCTGCTCTTTTACCTACTTTTTTCATGGAAAATCTGATTATTTTCTCAATATTTTTATATTATACTGCTATTTTTATATATATACTGCGCTAAACCCGCATTTCCTGAACTACTATGAAAGTTTTCCATCTCTAACCAGCTTTTTTCCTGTGATTTTTACTAGTTTCTCCTTTTCATATAACTTTTTCTGCTCTTTTACCTACTTGTTTCATGGAAAATCTGATTATTTTCTCAATATTTGTATATTATATATATATATATATACTGCGCTGAAACCCGCATTTCCTGAACTACTATGAAAGTTTTTCATCTTTAACCAACTTTTTCCTGTGATTTTTACTAGTTTCTTCTTTTCATATAACTTTTTCTGCTCTTTTACCTACTTTTTTCATGGAAAATCTGATTATTTTCTCAATATTTTTATATTATATATATATATACATACTGCGCTGAAACCCGCATTTCCTGAAATACTATGAAAGTTTTTCATCTTTAACCAACTTTTTCCTGTGATTCTTATTAGTTTCTTCTTTTCATATAAGTTTTTCTGCTCTTTTACCTACTTTTTTCATTGAAAATCTGATTATTTTCTCAATATTTTTATATTATATATATATATATATATATATATACTGCGCTGAAACCCGCATTTCCTGAACTACTATGAAAGTTTTTGATCTTTAACCAACTTTTTCCTGTGATTTTTACTAGTTTCTTCTTTTCATATAACTTTTTCTGCTTTTATACCTACTTTTTTTCATGGAAAATCTGATTACTTTCTCAATATTTTTTATTATACTGCTATTTTTATACATATACTGCGCTGAAACCCGCATTTCCTGAACTACTATGAAAGTTTTTGATCTTTAACCGACTTTTTCTTGTGATTTTTACTAGTTTTTTTCTTTTCATATAACTTTTTCTGCTCTTTTACCTACTTTTTTCATGGAAAATCTGATTATTTTCTCAATATTTTTATATTATATATATATATACATACTGCGCTGAGACCCGCATTTCCTGAACTACTATGAAGGTTTTTGATCTTTAACCGACTTTTTTCCTGTGATTTTTACTAGTTTCTTCTTTTCATATAACTTTTTCTGCTCTTTTATCTACTTTTTTCATGGAAAATCTGATTATTTTCTCAATATTTTTATATTATACTGCTATTTTTATATATATACTGCGCTTAAACCCGCATTTCCTGAACTACTATGAACGTTTTTGATCTTTAACCGACTTTTTCCTGTGATTTTTACTAGTTTCTTCTTTTCATATAACTTTTTCTGCTCTTTTACCTACTTTTTTCATGGAAAATCTGATTATTTTCTCAATATTTTTATATTATATATATATATACATACTGCGCTGAGACCCGCATTTCCTGAACTACTATGAAGGTTTTTGATCTTTAACCGACTTTTTCCTGTGATTTTTACTAGTTTCTTCTTTTCATATAACTTTTTCTGCTCTTTTACCTACTTTTTTCATGGAAAATCTGATTATTTTCTCAATATTTTTATATTATATATATATATATACATACTGCGCTGAAACCCGCATTTCCTGAACTACTATGAAAGTTTTTGATCTTTAACCGACTTTTTCCTGTGATTTTTACTAGTTTCTTCTTTTCATATAACTTTTTCTGCTCTTTTACCTACTTTCTTCATGGAAAATCTGATTATTTTCTCAATATTTTTATATTATATATACATATACATACTGCGCTGAAACCCGCATTTCCTGAACTACTATGAAAGTTTTTGATCTTTAACCGACTTTTTCCTGTAATTTTTACTAGTTTCTTCTTTTCATATAACTTTTTCTGCTCTTTTACCTACTTTTTTCATGGAAAATCTGATTATTTTCTCAATATTTTTATATTATATATATATATATATATACTGCGCCGAAAACCGCATTTCCTGAACTACTATGAACGTTTTTTATCTTTAACCGACTTTTTCCTGTGATTTTTACTAGTTTCTTCTTTTCATATAACTTTTTCTGCTCTTTTACCTACTTTTTTCATTTAAAACCTGATTATTTTCTCAATATTTTTATATTATATATATATATATATAAGTTAACACCATAAATGTCACATCCTCCAAACCAAACCCATTGCACCAGTTTAGTTTCAAGAAGCTTCAAAGCATCCGGTCATCATTCGGGAAGCATTAGTTCGAGCAATCTCTACGATCAAACTATAATTGAATCTCAGCAGAAATTCTTAAGAATGACTGCGAAAGTAAACTATCAATAAACAACAACATCCGCTGCCCTCCTTCTAAGAACGCACTTGCAGAAATGCTGAGACAACAAGTTGTCATCAGCACCATCTCATTCATCAATGCCCAATAATATCCGCAGCTCATCTTCTAAACATCCGCAACCCAAATTCCAGGAACGCACTTGAAGAAGTATTAAGACAACGGCATCGTCACAATCATCTCAGCCATATAAATATCTGTAATTTATTTTTTAAGTTCAGTTCTGATTCGCACATTAAACTGGACAGTTGTCCAATGGAAAACAAATTTTGTTTTTTTATTAAGCTTCACGGCAAAAAACATAATTGGCGCCCGAGCATATAAATCCTGTTCCCGAGCATATAAATCCTGTTCCCGAGCAACAGTAAATTGTAATACCGAATAAGTCGCGATATTTTCATCTCGCTTAAAACCGAATAGAATTGATCGTGCAAATATTTCGCGGTGTATCGTGACTGCCTTATCGAAGCAGATCACATTGTGGAAAAAGTGAGTGATCAAAGTGAATAAAAGCAGTGAAAACAGATTAATTTCTGAAAAATAATAACAAAAAGTGCAGATTAATTTCTGAAAGGCAGATTATAAAAAGTGCAAGTAAAGTGCATACAAAATCTGCTGTTGTGAAGTTTAAAAGTGCGAATAAAAAATAAGAACAGAACTCTTTTGAAGAAACGAGGCCCCCAGTAACTGTATCACCACAGACGAAAAGGAGACAGCGACCGCTGCCAGCCGCTTCAAAATACAAGTGTCATGAAGAAGTTTATACTAATGTAAGCAAATATATGTAATTAATATAAAATTAATAAAAAAGAAAGAAACATAATTTACAAAAATTATTTTCATAGAAAAGAGAAATTCATACAGAATTAAAACAAAAGTCATACAAAATTATAAAAATAAAACTTTTCATAGAAAAGAGAAAATGTTAAAAGAATTTAAACTTATAACAATTTAAAAAATAAAAGAAAGAAATTGAAAAGAAAGATAAAAATCCCTTTCATAGTAATTTTTCATAAAAAAATAAAAGGAAAAATCAAATACAAGAAACACAAATATATAATATTTACTAAATCAAAGCATACATAAAATATATTATTATTTTCATTTGAATCAACAAAAAAATCAAAATGTCTAACTTAAGTAACATCTTACGCCAACCCGTCCTCAATATCCCACAAACTGAAAATTCCAAAAACAATCCCTCTCATGCTCAAACTTCTCAACCTCAGTCACGGCCAATAATTTCATCCGCGCAGCTTGTCACAATGGTAACAGATATTGTGAAATCTATAATCAATCCCAATCCAGACACTACTGCTATAGATCAGGGCATAAATCCTGAACATATAGGCGATTTAAGTGACCTAGATAAAATTCCAGACGTTGTCAGATGTCTTAGAGATTTTTCTGGAAAACCAGGAGAGTTCTCATCCTGGAAAAAAAGCATTGAGCGTATTTTACAGCTCTACGAGCCATTAAATGGTACACCAAGATACTATGGTATCTTAAACGTAATAAGAAACAAAATTATAGGACAAGCAGATGCTGTACTTGAATCGTACAACACGCCGCTAAACTGGAAAGCCTAACTATGCATTATGCTGATCAAAGAGATCTTGGTACATTGGAATACCAAATGACATCTCTTATCCAAGGCAATAATTCTGTACAAGAATTTTACCAGAAGGTTTATTCTCATCTATCACTTATTTTAAATAAAATACAGTGCATGGATGTCGGAAGTGAATCATTGTCAGTATTAACCGACAATTACAGGGATAAAACACTTGACACCTTTATCCGTGGCCTAAACGGCGAATTACCAAAACTTTTGGGCATACGTGAACCTTCAGACCTCCCACAAGCCTTAAACTTATGTTTAAAACTTGAAAATCAGAAATTCAGGTCAAATTATTCAAATTCATTTACCCAAAAACGGTTGATTGAGCCATTAGCTCCACCTGAACGAAATAGAAATAACATATTCCATCCTCAGTTAGCCCATCTTCCACAAGCATTTGCACAGCAAAGAATCATGAACAGACTCCCACAATATAACGTACAACCACAGCAACCGCAATTCGCTTATCAACAAGGTTATCCTCAAAATTATCTACCTCCTAGGCCAACTGCACCAAAACCTCAGCCAAAGCCAGAACCCATGGAAACTTCCACAATCAGGTCATCTGCTATAAACTATCAAAATCGGCCCCAACCATTTAAATATGCAGGAAAACGACAAGCAATTCAAGACCCCTCATTTAGAAACCGAGTTCCATCTAAAATCCAAAGAAACTTTCATATAAATCTCCAAAACTCACCCAAACCTGAAAGTAATAATGAAACGGAAGAAGAACCCCCAGAATTCGTAACACAACCTACTGGCCATGTTTACCCACGTGATTCGTTCGCTTTCTATCAAGAAGAACATGATCCTGACTTAAGAAATTATGTCTTAAGCCAACAAAATCAAAGTTAAAATTAAGCAATTAAGATCCCCAGTAGTCAATTCAATCAACATTAAATTCGATCACATGTCAGATTCACAAAAACATTCCATAAAATATTTGGTAAAAAAATTCCCCACTTTATTCTCTGAACCAGATGAAAAACTGACCTATGCAACAAAAGTTATCGGCGAAATCCGTACAAACACAGACACTCCTGTATATTCGAAATATTATCCCTACCCTTCCTCATTAAAAGAAGAAGTAGAGAGTCAGATCAAAAAACTCCTAAATGACGATATTATTCGACCATCCCGGTCTCCGTATAATTCACCCGCATGGATTGTACCAAAAAAAGCCGACCCAGAAGGAAATAAGCAATACAGACTTGTTATAGATTATCGAAAATTACACACTGTTACTATCTCGGATAAATATCCTATACCCGAAATTAACGACTTGGACACAGTAAATACTTCACTGTCTTAGACCTTAAAAGTGGTTTTCATCAGATTCCCTTAAGGAAAATTGACATGGAAAAGACAGCATTTTCAATAAACAATGGGAAATATGAATTCACTCGACTTCCATTCGGTCTGAAAAATGCACCCTCAATTTTTCAACGTGCATTAGACGATATTTTACGAGAATTCATAGGGAAAATTTGTTACGTCTATATTGACGACATCATTATCTTCAGTAAAAATAAAAGTGAACACGTGTGTCATGTCGAAAAAATATTTAAAACCTTACACGAAGCCAATATGAAGGTACAATTAAGTAAATGCAATTTTTTCAAACACGAAGTAGAATTTTTAGGTTTTATCGTTTCGTCTAAAGGAATAACAACAAACCCTGCAAAAGTGGAAGCAATCGTAAACTTTCCAATTCCAAGAACCCTTAAGCAGCTTAGATCATTTCTAGGTTTAGCAGGTTACTATCGTCGATTTGTTAAAGACTACGCGAAATTAGCAGAACCTCTTACTTCCTTATTAAGAGGAAAAGAAGGACGCATATCCAAAAATCAATCTAGCAAAATTCCTATATGCTTGGAATCAGAATCTCTTGAAGCCTTTCACAAAATAAAGAATTCTCTGATATCTAAAGATTTAATCCTTGCTTACCCAGATTTTAAGAAAAGCTTTGAACTAACAACAGATGCATCCAACACTGCCCTTGGTGCCGTCTTATCTCAAAACAATAGACCTATCATGTTCATTTCTTGATCATTGAGCAAAACTGAAGAACATTATGCCACCAATGAGAAGGAAATGCTTGCAATCATTTGGTCCCTTAATTCTTTTCGCAACTACCCTTACGGTACCTCTTATGTTAAAATTTTCACGGACCATCAACCATTAACATATGCCTTGAGTAACAAAAATACAAATTCCAAAATGAAACGCTGGAAAGCAGTTCTTGAGGAATATAATTATGAACTTCAATACAAACCTGGAAAGAGTAATATAGTTGCTGACGCTCTTTCTCGTTATCCGGAAAACTCCCAAATAAATTCTTTATCAGTATCTCAGAACAGCGATCAAAGTTCGTCCCATGAACTTGTTCCAGCAGTTAAAACTCCCATAAATACATTTAAAAATCAAATAATGCTACTAATTGATGACAATCCGTCATATCAATTCAAAATTCCCTTCCCAACCTTCCATAGGCACATTGTCACACGACCTGCCTACACAGAAAGTGACCTCATTGCATTATTAAAGAAATATCTTAACCCAAGTGTCATAAACGGATTATTTACTAACGAAGAAATTATGGGTACAATACAAAACATATATCCATGTCATTTCAAATCATACAAAACTCGTTTCACACAGTCTCAAGTAACTGATCTAACCAATCCCATTGAACAGCAACAATGAAAATAAGATTCAACTCCTGCAAAAATTCTATTTTCCCAAAATGAAAGCTCGAATCCACGAACTAATAAAGCAATGTCGAATTTGCAAGGAGCAAAAATACGAACGGCATCCAAATAAGCCAAAAATTCAAGAAACTCCTATTCCGCAAATTCCTGGACACATAGTACATTTCGATATTTATGCTACCAACAAAAAGCTGGTATTAACAGCAGTAGATAAATTTTCCAAGTACGCCCAAGTTAAAATAATAGAATCCAGAGCAATCGAAGATATTCGAGAACCTCTCAGGCAATTAATTTTCGCCTTTGGTGTCCCAAAGTTAATAATTTTTGACAATGAAAAGTCATTCAATTCTTCCACAATATGCTTTATGTTAAAGGATCAATTAGGCATTCAAATTTTCAAAACTCCACCATACAGTAGTACAGTAAATGGTCAGGTGGAAAGATTTCATTCAACATTGTCTGAAATCATGAGATGCCTAAAAGCAGAACAATCAAATATGCCATTCCCAGAACTTCTCGATTCCGCTGTTTACAAGTATTATTACTCAATCCATTCGGTTACAAATAGAAGACCAGTAGAGACATTCTTCGGAAGATTCGTTAGTACAGACCCAAATCAGTACGAACAAGCGAGACATGATAATATTGAAAAACTAAGATTGAAACAAAATAAAGACATAGAATATCATAATAAACTTAAAAAGGAAATAAAAACATATGACCCAGGTGAAATAATATATGTTAAAGTAAATAAAAGATTAGGTACAAAATTATCCCCAAGGTTTAAAAAAGAAATTGTTAAGGAAGACAAATCAACTACCATTTTAACCTTGTCAGGCAAAATAGTTCATAAAAATAATATAAGGAACTAATCCATTTCCAGATTCTTGCTCACACAATGCCTGGCAGAAGTTCAAATCTTAGACTATTCAAACGCAAGAATAGTATCAACAAAACTGGGAACCGCTAACCTTCAAACAGGAATATTCAAAATCATTCATGTAATTAACCTACAAGCGTATGAAGAACTGATTGACTATGTCGAATTACAACTCGTGAAGGAAATGAATAGTACCGATCCCAATTTCCATATACTTTCCCATCAAATTAAACACATCAGAAACCAACTTAATATACTTAAACCTAAAGTCAGAAATCCCAGATCCCTAAATTTTTTAGGCAGCGCGTGGAAATGGATTGCTGGTAGTCCAGATCACGACGATTTTGAAATTTTAAACTCCCAAAATAGTAACCTACTCCTTAATAATAACAAACAAGTAATAATCAATAAATCACTTAACGAAAAAATTAATAAACTAAAAAATATAACTAATGAAGCCATACAACTCTTAAAGTCAAATAACAATTTCAAAAATACTTTGTATCAAGAACTCAAATACAAAATAGAAATTATAAAAGAGGATATTACGAATATAGAATATGCCTTACTTTGGGCAAAAAATAAAATTGTAAACTCATTCATTCTTTCAAATTCGGAACCAAAAATTATACAGGAAAAATTTGAGAAAAATAACATCCCATTTTATAATCTTGAAGAGGCACTTGAATTTGCCAACATCAAAATAGCAATAAATAAAAAAACTATTCTTTACATTATAAGTATACCCACTACACATGAAACAATATGTAATCAGATGTTAATAAAACCCATTAAGTACAATAAAAATGTATTGAAATTAAATTTCGAAAAAATATTGAATTGTGAAAATAAATTTTATGGTATAAAAAGTAATTGTGAAACATATAATGACTTAACCATTTGTAAAAAAGAAAATATTGTCAATTTAAGTACAGATTATTGTATACCAAATTTAATAAAAGGCAAACCATCATCTTGTGACGAAGTCAACAATCAGCACATACCAACTATAGAATAACTTCAACCTGGAACTCTATTCCTCAACAAATTCAACGGATCAGTCGTCGAAGAAAATGAAATCATAAACTTATGCGAAAGTTTCATCATACAATTTCATAACGCGGTCATCCATATCGATGGTCAAGAATTCAGCTCCAATGAGATATCATCGTCAAAACCTTTACAAAATCATTCAAACCTTATATTCAAAATCATTCATGTAATTAACCTACAAGCGTATGAAGAACTGATTGACTATGTCGAATTACAACTCGTGAAGGAAATGAATAGTACCGATACCAATTTCCATATACTTTCCCATCAAATTAAACACATCAGAAACCAACTTAATATACTTAAACCTAAAGTCAGAAATCCCAGATCCCTAAATTTTTTAGGCAGCGCGTGGAAATGGATTGCTGGTAGTCCAGATCACGACGATTTTGAAATTTTAAACTCCCAAAATAGTAACCTACTCCTTAATAATAACAAACAAGTAATAATCAATAAATCACTTAACGAAAAAATTAATAAACTAAAAAATATAACTAATGAAGCCATACAACTCTTAAAGTCAAATAACAATTTCAAAAATACTTTGTATCAAGAACTCAAATACAAAATAGAAATTATAAAAGAGGATATTACGAATATAGAATATGCCTTACTTTGGGCAAAAAATAAAATTGTAAACTCATTCATTCTTTCAAATTCGGAACCAAAAATTATACAGGAAAAATTTGAGAAAAATAACATCCCATTTTATAATCTTGAAGAGGCACTTGAATTTGACAACATCAAAATAGCAATAAATAAAAAAACTATTCTTTACATTATAAGTATACCCACTACACATGAAACAATATGTAATCAGATGTTAATAAAACCCATTAAGTACAATAAAAATGTATTGAAATTAAATTTCGAAAAAATATTGAATTGTGAAAATAAATTTTATGGTATAAAAAGTAATTGTGAAACATATAATGACTTAACCATTTGTAAAAAAGAAAATATTGCCAATTTAAGTACAGATTATTGTATACCAAATTTAATAAAAGGCAAACCATCATCTTGTGACGAAGTCAACAATCAGCACATACCAACTATAGAATAACTTCAACCTGGAACTCTATTCCTCAACAAATTCAACGGATCAGTCGTCGTAGAAAATGAAATCATAAACTTATGCGAAAGTTTCATCATACAATTTCATAACGCGGTCATCCATATCGATGGTCAAGAATTCAGCTCCAATGAGATATCATCGTCAAAACATGTAATTCAATCAAAACAATCATGTAATTAACCTACAAGCGTATGAAGAACTGATTGACTATGTCGAATTACAACTCGTGAAGGAAATGAATAGTACCGATCCCAATTTCCATATACTTTCCCATCAAATTAAACACATCAGAAACCAACTTAATATACTTAAACCTAAAGTCAGAAATCCCAGATCCCTAAATTTTTTAGGCAGCGCGTGGAAATGGATTGCTGGTAGTCCAGATCACGACAATTTTGAAATTTTAAACTCCCAAAATAGTAACCTACTCCTTAATAATAACAAACAAATAATAATCAATAAATCACTTAACGAAAAAATTAATAAACTAACAAATATAACTAATGAAGCCATACAACTCTTAAAGTCAAATAACAAGTGTCTCACAGACCACCATCGCGATTAGACGTGTTTTAATTAGTGCGTGAAGTCAATTGTTGACCAAAAGAATAAAACAAGTGATAGTAAGGAACGGTGACAGCCGAGTGGGCTAAAGCGCTGCAACTTATATAACGAAGACTGATACGTCCCGGGTTCAAGTCCCGGGAGAAGCAAGAGCATTTTTTTTTTTTTTTTTTTTTTTCTCATCTATAAAGTAAGAAAAAGAACAAAAAGCATCGAGTGTAAGTGCGATGGAGAAAGCGGGGCCGGTCGAGGCCAGGGGGAAAGATAGAGTACCGTCGCTAAAATTATCACGCGTTGCCGGTACCCTGTCAGACAGCGAGTGGGTGACGGCCGAGGGAAAGCGACGATATAAACGCATGAATCCGAAGCCGAGCTCCATCAAAAGGCCAGCAACAATAATCAATGCTCCAAGCGGAGCGAGAGCAGCTACCAAACCAGCAGCAACAACAACAACAGTACAAGTGCCTGCATTAGCAGTAGCAACAACAACAGCAGAGTCTGCAGCACTAGCAGTACAGACAGTGCCAGTGCCATCAGCAGCAACAACAACAGCGACAACAACAGCACCAGCAGTGCTAGTGCCAACGACCTCTCCAGCTAGAGAAGCAGCAATAACAATTGCAGTAGCCGCGGCCAAGGCCAACTCAGCTGGGAAAACGGCACCAGAAAAAATTTCGCCGAGACCGTCGACGTCCGCAGCGGCGCTAGCCGCACTGGCGGCAACAACAGTGGCGGCAAAAAAAAATGCCACGATTGTGGAAAATGTGTACATGTCTTCCGGGCGAGAAGGCATGTACTGTGGAGAAGGTGACGGGCTGTCTATCGACCACAGCTCACGATGTAGCTCGGCACGGAGTTTAAATACATTCTCTGTGTTCGAAGCTACACAGGAAGAGGAGGTTGACCAAGAGCAGTTCGAGGAGCTCAATAGGCGCCTCCAACAACGAGCGGAACTGGACGCTGAGATCCTGGCCATCCGGCAAGAACTAGCAGCGAGGAAGATGGCAAGAAATGCCGCACAGCAACAGCAACTGCAGATACAGCAACAGAAACTGCAGCAAAAACAGCAGCAACCACAACCTAACCAGCCGCAAGAGCAGCAGCCAAAACAGCAGATGCCGCAACAGAAGCAACAGCAAGCACAGCAGCAGCAATCGGAGAAGCAAAAGAAGCAACAACAACCCCAGCAACAACAGAAGCGGCAACAACAACAGCAGCAGACGACATCGAGGAAGGAGAGATGCCCGCCCATACACGTGACGGAAATGCCGACGAACGACATCGTGAAACTGTGTAAGTACGCTGTCAGTTCATTAAACATTGAAGGTAGTTATCTGATACACTATCGCAACAAAAATATTAAAACAATTAAGTGCTACAGCATGGTAGCATACAGAAATATTATTAAAGAGCTGACGGAGTCGGGAGTTGAGTTTTACACGTACACCCCGAAAGAGGACAGGCTCCAAACGATCCTCCTGAAAGACGTGGATCCTTCCACTGATCCGAAGGAACTCCTCGCTATGCTGCGCCAGGCGCAGACCGAGGACGTTAAATTCGAAAGCGTCAAGCCGTTTGTCACTGCGGTGTCACGTAGGGAGAACAGGCAACTGCCGACATTCCTGGTTCAGGTTACGCCCGACACACGCCTAGAGAATGTCAAAAAGATAACACACTTGGGCACTCTCGCGGTAAAATGGGCAAAATTAGAAAAATCTAAGCACATTTTACAATGTGCTCGATGTCAGCGATTAGGACACGCGGCGGCGAACTGCACTCTGCAGTCTCGCTGTGTGAAATGCTCCCTCTCGCACAAAAGAGGGGAATGCCCATTAGGCACAGACAAGGTCGACGACCTAAACATTCTTAAATGTGCGTTATGCAACTCAAACGGGCACCCCGCCAACTATCGGGGCTGTCCGAAAGTTAAAGAACTAAAGAAAAGATTCGAACAAAAGAGGAGACCAAAAACGGTAGTAGAAAGACCATTACCTCTCGTTAAAACTGCCGCTGTTACGCGAGACGTCACCTATGCACAAATGGCATCTGGTAGGCGTCCAGCTCAACAGACAGGCCCAACGGCTCCCCCAGCCCCTGTGGCCAGGCAACCTGAGGTGACCTCAGATCTGTCCATCTTGCTCGCTATGCAGGCACAGATGAATCAGATTGTCAAAACCCTCGCTGAACAAGTGGAGCGCACCGCTAAACTTGAACAGCGACTCCTTGAACAAGCAGTACGAGTAGATACCATATACTCTGTACTGCGTGAAAACGAAAGCACTCAAGTAATATAATGGCTGCGCAGGCAACCACGAACCTAAAGATCCTGGCAGCGAATGTTAACTCGCTGGTCAGACCCGAAAGAAAACTTACGCTCGGTTACTTTTTACACGACCAGAATCCTGACGTGGTAATGATTAGCGAAACTAAGCTAAACCAGACCCACAATCCTAGGTACATTAACTACAACGTAATAAGAAGAGATAGACCTCGCAAGGGCGGTGGGGTCGCACTCATTATTAAAAAGAACCTTTGTCATAAGGTCATATATAGCAATGATGTGCAGAAATTTCGACTGCTAGAGACGTGTATCGCTCGCATTCCACTCTCGGGTAGAAAGCAACTCTATGTGATCGCGATCTATGCGTCAGAAAAAAAAGGAAACGAAAGTCACGTCAATCACAATTTTATTCCAGAGCTTGACACTCTCTTCACGAGTCTCCGTCTGAGCGCGGAAGAGAACTTTTACATCATAGCTGGAGATCTGAACTCTAGACATAGAGAATGGGGGAATCCAGTGAACAACACCCGGGGAACATCATTGTATAACTGGTGGGCTGAGCACAATATTGAGTTCAAGCTAGACTTGCTTGCAACTGATATGCCATCATATCCCAGAAGCGGGTCATATCTGGACCTATTACTGATAGACAAAAGACTGACCATAATAGACGTTGACAGACAAACATTGAATTGCTTAGAGGCGATCGAGTATGACAGTGATCATCGTGCTCTTTCAGCTTCTATTCAAATCCCGAATGAGGTGGAAGGACTGGAGGAGTATGTCCAGAGAAACCCTTATAATTATTATAAAGCTCGCTGGCCACGTTTCTCCAGGACGTTAACCACAGAACTACGTTCGAATGGAATCAACCCACCGACTAACAGAAATCTGACGAACGAAGAGGTTGACAGGTACCTGATACAGATGGACAACGCGATCAAACGAACGATGGACAGAACAATACCTAAAATAGCGCAAACTGAGGACTGCGATGTCTATCGGAATGCAGCTATAGACGCACTGCACGTGCATAAAAGTAGACTGTTGTCGAGACTTAAACTCCAGCACAGACGGTTTGTAGACCCGCATAGTGTAGAAGTACGGTCTTTGAAGGCCGAGCTCAAAAATCTCCAACATTTAATAAAAATTAACTATAGATTAGCCATAAACTTGCACTGGGACAATAAAATCCGGGCTGTACGATCAAACAACCCGGGTATGTTCCCGCAAGTAAACAAAATATTTAGGAGAAAAAATCAAAACGACATCAAGGCCGTACGACTTCCAAGAAATACCGACAACGCACAACTACTGACTTCTATTGGTATAGATCCGGATAGAGCACTATTAGACGACGAGTTCTTCATGATTGAAGACCCCGAAGAGAAAGTGAACGCGATAGGAGCTGTCTTCCAGAGAGTGTACACAGTCAACGAAGTTCGTAGGCCAAATCACGATCTGGAGAACAGAGCCTTGTTGAATCACTTTTATCTCCGAAATGAGATCAGTCAATGGCGAACAGAGAATCCTGGTTTTATCAGATTCAATGACGGAAACATGGCAAATAATGCCATCACCAATGAAGGAAACCATATCCTGATTTCTCAAGAAGATCTCCAAAGTGTTTTCAAATCATTGAAGAACAAGAAGTCAGCTGGGATAGATGGTATACCGAATATTGTGCTGAGCCATCTCCCCCCGATTGCAATAGAAATATACACTACGCTCTTTAACAATGCGCTAAATAATGCACACTTTCCGGCACATTGGAAGACAGCTATAATGCAACCCATTCCTAAAAAGGACAAAGATAGCAGTATTCCCACAAATCTACGATCGATAAGTCTTCTTCCGTGCATTAGCAAGGCTTTTGAAAAGATAGTCATTCGAGCCCTGAAATTGTGGGTTGAGGACAGAAAAATAATTCCGGACAACCAGTTTGGATTCCGGGCGGGGCATGATACCATACATGCCGCGTCAAAACTGGTGTCCGACATACAATGGAATAAGAATAAGAATCAGTGCACTGGTGCTTGTTTGATAGACTTGGAGAAGGCGTTCGATACCGTGTGGTTAGAGGGCCTCTTCCTCAAGCTGGTCAGACTGGGCATAAGCAAATCACTGTTATATATGATCTATGACATGATAACGGGTAGAAAGTTCGTCGTGAAATGTTGCGGCATGACTTCTACAACGGTTTTTGACATAAAAAATGGTTTGCAACAAGGAGCTGTTGGCTCTCCGATCTTATTCGCGATATTCACGGCGGATCTAATAGGTTCCATGCCACACTTAATTGCGTATGCCGATGACCTTGTAGTGTACAGATCAGGACCGAAGGTGGAAGTCATAAACATCTTGTCGCAACGTGACTTCGACAAAATTCAGCGATTTTGCGATGACTGGAAGCTGCTTATCAACTTCCAGAAGTGCGAAACTATTTTGTTCCGTACCCCGTTATACAGGGCTTCGCGGGACACATGCCTAAATTGGCGTAAGTTCGGCATAGTGGACCCACAGGGACGACCGCTAACTGTGAAAAGTGTAGTTAGATATCTCGGCATATGGTTGGACCAATACTTGTATTTTGACAAACATATAAATATTGCTCTGACCAAAGCCAGAAAAGCCTTTGCTGTGGCAAGGAGGTTGTTTTACAGCAGCCAACTTGATACCAGGGTGAAGGTAATCTGCTACATGGCCCTCATACGGCCTATACTAGTTTATGGTTGTCCCCTGTGGTTCAATGTGAGTCCTTCCCAAATGGAAAAGATGAGGGTGTTCGAGAGACAGTGTCTCAGGGCCTGTCTCAAGTTGTACCGCACGCCCGAGTCTGACTACAAGAAGTATTACTCCAACGAGGTCTTGTATAACGAGGCAAACGTGAATAGAGTAGATAATTTCATTATTAAACTGATAAGAAGGCATGTGGCACGAGCTATGACTTCTACCAACAGTCTGATCTTCGGGGCTTACTACCCCAATGAGATGTATCACGAAAGGGTGCGACGGAATGGCCTCGTCCCGCCTGAGGCATTCCTCTACTTCGATAAAATTGGCCTGATACAGGATGCGGATGGATGTCCTGTAATCTTCCACGTGGTACGCCGAACAGTAGAACGGCGACTCTTATTCGAACCGAACGTCGTTCGGGAACACGAGGAGCTCCTCCGGTTCAGTAGAGCGATCCCCGCTCGAGACAGAGAGGAGTCCGCCAAGGAGCGACATTTCTTTTGGTGGTTACATCAAAACCAGCCTCCGACGTCGTCAGCCCTTTAATAGTCTTCCGACGGGTCTTTTATTTTTTTTATTTGTTTAACGCCTGCTGTAATGAACTAACAGCGTATTTACATAGATTTAAGGTAGAATAAGTAGTATAATATATATAAAAAAAAAAAAAAAAAAAAAAAAAAAAAAAAAAAAAAAAAAAAAAAAAAAAAAAAAAAAAACAAAAAAAAAAAAAAAAAAAAAAAAAAAAAAAAAAAAAAAAAAAAAAAATTAAATAAAAACAAAATAAAACAAAAAAACAGAGGTTCATCAGGGTGTGTGCATTGCATATGTGAGGCATATTCAGAGACACACACCCTGCTGCACGCGTCCCTATATTGCGGACATAGTTAAGGTAGCTTACGTCTTAGGGTTTAGAATAGTTTAGTAGGTTAAGTTAGTTAGGTTAAGTAGTATAAATATAGCCCTTGAAGAGCCAAGTTTTTAAGTTTTCTTGGCAAAACATCATTTAATACGTCTGCGGACAGAACATGAAAAAACCGATAGAATAGGCCGAAAGGCAATTAGAGTTAGACTAGTTTAGCTTAGAGTACCCGCATAGGGTCAGTAAGTTAGTTATAAGTTCAAATGAATTATTAAATTTTAGCTAGAATTAAACATTTTGTCTAGGATTAAGTTAGATATAAGAGCGGAATTAAATAAAAATGAAATTAAAATAAAAATAAAATAAAAATAACAATTTCAAAAATACTTTGTATCAAGAACTCAAATACAAAATAGAAATTATAAAAGAGGATATTACGAATATAGAATATGCCTTACTTTGGGCAAAAAATAAAATTGTAAACTCATTCATTCTTTCAAATTCGGAACCAAAAATTATACAGGAAAAATTTGAGAAAAATAACATACCATTTTATAATCTTGAAGAAGCACTTGAATTTGCCAACATCAAAATAGCAATAAATAAAAAAACTATTCTTTACATTATAAGTATACCCACTACACATGAAACAATATGTAATCAGATGTTAATAAAACCCATTAAGTACAATAAAAATGTATTGAAATTATATTTCGAAAAAATATTGAATTGTGAAAATAAATTTTATGGTATAAAAAGTAATTGTGAAACATATAATGACTTAACCATTTGTAAAAAAGAAAATATTGTCAATTTAAGTACAGATTATTGTATACCAAATTTAATAAAAGACAAACCATCATCTTGTGACGAAGTCAACAATCAGCACATACCAACTATAGAATAACTTCAACCTGGAACTCTATTCCTCAACAAATTCAACGGATCAGTCGTCGTAGAAAATGAAATCATAAACTTATGCGAAAGTTTCATCATACAATTTCATAACGCGGTCATCCATATCGATGGTCAAGAATTCAGCTCCAATGAGATATCATCGTCAAAACATGTAATTCAATCAAAACAATCATGTAATTAACCTACAAGCGTATGAAGAACTGATTGACTATGTCGAATTACAACTCGTGAAGGAAATGAATAGTACCGATCCCAATTTCCATATACTTTCCCATCAAATTAAACACATCAGAAACCAACTTAATATACTTAAACCTAAAGTCAGAAATCCCAGATCCCTAAATTTTTTAGGCAGCGCGTGGAAATGGATTGCTGGTAGTCCAGATCACGACGATTTTGAAATTTTAAACTCCCAAAATAGTAACCTACTCCTTAATAATAACAAACAAGTAATAATCAATAAATCACTTAACGAAAAAATTAATAAACTAACAAATATAACTAATGAAGCCATACAACTCTTAAAGTCAAATAACAATTTCAAAAATACTTTGTATCAAGAACTCAAATACAAAATAGAAATTATAAAAGAGGATATTACGAATATAGAATATGCCTTACTTTGGGCAAAAAATAAAATTGTAAACTCATTCATTCTTTCAAATTCGGAACCAAAAATTATACAGGAAAAATTTGAGAAAAATAACATCCCATTTTATAATCTTGAAGAGGCACTTGAATTTGCCAACATCAAAATAGCAATAAATAAAAAAACTATTCTTTACATTATAAGTATACCCACTACACATGAAACAATATGTAATCAGATGTTAATAAAACCCATTAAGTACAATAAAAATGTATTGAAATTAAATTTCGAAAAAATATTGAATTGTGAAAATAAATTTTATGGTATAAAAAGTAATTGTGAAACATATAATGACTTAACCATTTGTAAAAAAGAAAATATTGTCAATTTAAGTACAGATTATTGTATACCAAATTTAATAAAAGGCAAACCATCATCTTGTGACGAAGTCAACAATCAGCACATACCAACTATAGAATAACTTCAACCTGGAACTCTATTCCTCAACAAATTCAACGGATCAGTCGTCGAAGAAAATGAAATCATAAACTTATGCGAAAGTTTCATCATACAATTTCATAACGCGGTCATCCATATCGATGGTCAAGAATTCAGCTCCAATGAGATATCATCGTCAAAACCTTTACAAAATCATTCAAACCTTATATTCAAAATCATTCATGTAATTAACCTACAAGCGTATGAAGAACTGATTGACTATGTCGAATTACAACTCGTGAAGGAAATGAATAGTACCGATACCAATTTCCATATACTTTCCCATCAAATTAAACACATCAGAAACCAACTTAATATACTTAAACCTAAAGTCAGAAATCCCAGATCCCTAAATTTTTTAGGCAGCGCGTGGAAATGGATTGCTGGTAGTCCAGATCACGACGATTTTGAAATTTTAAACTCCCAAAATAGTAACCTACTCCTTAATAATAACAAACAAGTAATAATCAATAAATCACTTAACGAAAAAATTAATAAACTAAAAAATATAACTAATGAAGCCATACAACTCTTAAAGTCAAATAACAATTTCAAAAATACTTTGTATCAAGAACTCAAATACAAAATAGAAATTATAAAAGAGGATATTACGAATATAGAATATGCCTTACTTTGGGCAAAAAATAAAATTGTAAACTCATTCATTCTTTCAAATTCGGAACCAAAAATTATACAGGAAAAATTTGAGAAAAATAACATCCCATTTTATAATCTTGAAGAGGCATTTGAATTTGCCAACATCAAAATAGCAATAAATAAAAAAACTATTCTTTACATTATAAGTATACCCACTACACATGAAACAATATGTAATCAGATGTTAATAAAACCCATTAAGTACAATAAAAATGTATTGAAATTAAATTTCGAAAAAATATTGAATTGTGAAAATAAATTTTATGGTATAAAAAGTAATTGTGAAACATATAATGACTTAACCATTTGTAAAAAAGAAAATATTGTCAATTTAAGTACAGATTATTGTATACCAAATTTAATAAAAGACAAACCATCATCTTGTGACGAAGTCAACAATCAGCACATACCAACTATAGAATAACTTCAACCTGGAACTCTATTCCTCAACAAATTCAACGGATCAGTCGTCGTAGAAAATGAAATCATAAACTTATGCGGAAGTTTCATCATACAATTTCATAACGCGGTCATCCATATCGATGGTCAAGAATTCAGCTCCAATGAGATATCATCGTCAAAACCTTTACCTGCAGTACCAAATCTGAAAGCATCAATGACCACATATAAAGAATTCCTATCTTTAGAAATGCTCAAAGAACTTCATATAAATAATACAAATCACATATCAAAAATGGAACAAGAGAAGACAATCCACCACATCACGAACTACAGCATGACAATTATAATAATACTAGTAATTGCAACCGTTGCCATTAAACAGATACTTGACCATAGCAAAAATGTCATAATTCATAACAACATCCAGCCTGAAAACCAAGTCAGAGATGAACCATCACAGGACTATGCAATACCAATGGTTTATATGGTATCGAGTGAGGACAATCGAATTTAAGAAGGGAGGAGTTAACACCATAAATGTCACATCCTCCAAACCAAACCCATTGCACCAGTTTAGTTCCAAGAAGCTTCAAAGCATCCGGTCATCATTCGGGAAGCATTAGTTCGAGCAATCTCTACGATCAAACTATAATTGAATCTCAGCAGAAATTCTTAAGAATGACTGCGAAAGTAAACTATCAATAAACAACAACATCCGCTGCCCTCCTTCTAAGAACGCTTGCAGAAATGCTGAGACAACAAGTTGTCATCAGCACCATCTCATTCATCAATAACCAATAATATCCGCAGCTCATCTTCTAAACATCCGCAACCCAAATTCCAGGAACGCACTTGAAGAAGTATTAAGACAACGGCATCGTCACAATCATCTCAGCCATATAAATATCTGTAATTTAGTTTTTAAGTTCAGTTCTGATTCGCACATTAAACTGGACAGTTGTCCAATGGAAAACAAATTTTGTTTTTTTATTAAACTTCACGGCAAAAAACATAATTTATATACTGCGCTAAACCCGCATTTCCTGAACTACTATGAAAGTTTTTCATCTTTAACCAACTTTTTCCTGTGATTTTTACTAGTTTCTTCTTTTCATATAACTTTTTCTGCATTTCCTGAGCTACTATGAAAGTTTTTGATCTTTAACCGACTTTTTCCTGTGATTTTTACTAGTTTCTTCTTTTCATATAACTTTTTCTGCTCTCTTACCTACTTTTTTCATGGAAAATCTGATTATTTTCTCAATATTTTTATATTATACTGCTCTTTTTATATATATACTGCGCTTAAACCCGCATTTCCTGAACTACTATGAACGTTTTTGAGCTTTAACCGACTTTTTCCTGTGATATTTTCTAGTTTCTTCTTTTCATATAACTTTTTCTGCTCTTTTACCTACTTTTTCATGGAAAATCTGATTATTTTCTCAATATTTTTATATTATATATATATATATACTGCGCTGAAACCCGCATTTCCTGAACTACTATGAAAGTTTTTGATCTTTAACCGACTTTTCCTGTGATTTTTACTTGTTTCTTCTTTTCATATAACTTTTTCTGCTCTTTTACCTACTTTTTTCATGGAAAATCTGATTATTTTCTCAATATTTTTATGTTATATATATATGTATATATATATATACTGCGCTGAAACCCGCATTTCCTGAACTACTATGAAAGTTTTTGTTCTTAAACCGACTTTTTCCTGTGATTTTTACTAGTTTCTTCTTTTCATATAACTTTTTCTGCTCTTTTACCTCTTTTTTTCATGGAAAATCTGATTATTTTCTCAATATTTTTATATTATACTGCTATTTTTATATATATACTGCGCTTAAACCCGCATTTCCTGAACTACTATGAACGTTTTTGAGCTTTAACCGACTTTTTCCTGTGATTTTTACTAGTTTCTTCTTTTCATATAACTTTTTCTGCTCTTTTACCTCTTTTTTTCATGGAAAATCTGATTATTTTCTCAATATTTTTATATTATACTGCTATTTTTATATATATACT